>JABUQX010036673.1:40000-42500 GCA_015478945.1 Trachelipus rathkii
GAAAGTAGGGAATGAATGCTCAAGGTGGGTAATCCCCGCTCAACCCAAGTTTTTGCTGAACGCTTGAAATTACAACTATGGTATCAGTGTTGGCCATATCGTGTGCCATCAATTATGACGCCAGTAGTCCGCTGACCGCAGTCGAAAGAGTACTTTGATTGTGATGTTCAAATTTAATTATTTTTCACTTTTTCATATAAAATTGAAGAACACTATGATAAAAGGTAACAATTTTTTACGTTTTTATTTAAGAACCTTTAGAAGCATTATTTTCTATCATTATCTCCACTGCTACCTGATTGTCAGTGTTTTTAGAAGTTTTTTTAACATCTGCATTTTGTGTGCCATAAGTAATGATTGAAATATCAAACATGTCGAAGGGGGGTAATGGCGTTTGGGTGAGCGGAATTACCCCAAATAAATATATATATACTATATATATATATATAATATATTATATATATATATATATATTATCATATATATTATATATATATATATAGTATATATATATATATATATATATATATATATATATATATATATATATATATATATATGCACACTATCAACGGATGCCAAGAAGAATGGAACGATGTACATCAAAGGTTTCGTGGACAGTAGCAACAATGCAGGCAGCAATGAATGAAGTAGCTTCAGGAACATCGATTAGAAATGCCTCAAAGGAATATAACATTCCCTTTAGTTCAAATTAAGGATAGAATTAAGGCAGGATCGTGCTATGCACCATCCTATTGCCTCCAATAAACAATTTACACTCTGCGCGCCATTACCCTACCATGTGAATTTCCCTCCATGTTCGGGTAATACCGCTCAAGGACTAATTCAATAAACTAGTAATATTTTTTTTTGGAATTTAAAGTTTTAAATTTTTCAATTACGGCTAATTTGTTCTCATATTTATTTAAGATTGCCTTCGGTTGTACACTTTAATTTTCTTTAAATTTAACTCTGTATATTTAATTTTTTCCTTAGGTGCACGCCATTACCACTTTTCCCTATATATACGAGTATATGGCGAAAGCTAGTTGCAATCGTCATTTTTTCTCACATTTCTCTTGGCGATACGATCGAGGTCTTCTCACTTTATATGCTCTTTTAAATTGTTGATAAGAACTGTGTTGTTATTCCATCTATGTTTTTTTAATGTTGATATGTATATAAAATTCTAGATTTTGTGTTTAGCCGGATTCTCAATTCTTTATTAAGTGTTTAAGGTTCAATGTAGCATTGAATATCACTCCGTGAAGCCACTCTATAATTCAACACCGCCTCAGTGTAAAAGTTATTTTTCAATTTCATCAGAATCATGGAAATTAGGAGATTCCTTGGTACGTACGTTTTATTTTAAATATTTATAATAAAATTTAAGTGTATTTACTTTTAAACGTAGGAATTTTGTAACACATGATCTTACTTATCCATATGAGGTTAGCTTCATTGTAAACAAACTATTTTTCATTACAACATCAAGAAAATTAGTGGTTTTCAACTAGTTTGCTATATAGTTTGTTACTTGCTGTTAACGATCTTTGAATATTAGTAAAATTATTAGCCTAAGACCATATGTGGCAGCGATTTACAGTAGCAGAACATATTATACTATATATATATATATTATATCTTATAATATATATATATATATATATATTATATATATATATTATATAATATATATAATTTATATATATATATATATATATATTATATATATTGTTTTGCAGTAAATTTGAAAAGGAAGAACTCAAGATAAAATGGAAAATGGTAAGCAGTGAAAACGAAGAATACCAATAAGTCTAACTAAGAACTACACAAGAGGCCAATCCCTCCTACTTCGCATAATTCGCATGAGAAAGAACCCCCACCAGGCCCAGCACCTCGACGAGTCAAGTTATGGGTCCAGATTTCGGAGCTACCGGGGTTTCAGTAGATGAATCACGAATGACATTGGTAGATACGTTTTTAGATTTCACCTATGATTTCGACTGAGAAAAAGAAACCGTTACTGAAAGAGTGTTGGTTTCCACCTAAACCTTTAATTTTTTGGAAGATGCTACACCACTTAAGAGGAATTCAATTATGAAATGGTTGGAAGACAATATTCACCTTGGCTGACCATATGCCAGGCGCCTAAGGGAGCATTTTGCAAGTTTTGTATTTATTTCCACCAAATTAAAGTTCGGTCAGAGGAGTCCTAGGCTCTTTAAAAATAAACCTTTCACTAAATATAAAGATTGTTCATGCGGTTTGTAACGGGACATACAAACAGAGTGGCAATAAATTGCTCGTTGAAGCGCAAGATTGTTTCCTACAGGATGTGACGGGTAGCATCCAATTAACGCAGCATTTCTAAGAAAATCATAGAAGAAAAATAAAAAAATATTCCTCAATAATGATGCCGGATGATCAGCTCATTGAAAAACCATTTGAAAAGGGGAAGAAAAATGCACATACCAATCAGTTCAGATTCAGAATGAGA
>JABUQX010036674.1:0-5000 GCA_015478945.1 Trachelipus rathkii
CGGTGCCTTCCGTTCAGTTCGGAGTGGGTGTTTTATACGTTTCCGCTTTCATTTTCGATGCTTTCGAATAATTCATGACGAAGAGTCTTCGTTGTAATAATACAAGGCTTTGCCACACACACCAAATGTAAGGTTTCTTTTCTCATTTCTGAGACTGATAAAAAATTAAAAATGATTACTGGAAATCTTTACAGTGAAAATTTTGGTTTCTCTCTCTCTCTCTCTCTCTCTCTCTCTCTCTCTCTCTCTCTCTCTCTCTCTCTCTCTCTCTCTCTCTCTCTCCTCTCACACACACACATTCACCAACGTACATCTTCCAGCATCATGAGTAAAACAAATTTTTATGACATTTATGGTTCTTTCATGAGCTACATCCTTGGCCCTATTATTATTATTATTATTATTATTATTATTATTATTATTATTATTATTATTATTATTATTATTATTATTATTATTATTATTATTATTATTATTATTATTATTATTATTATTATTATTATTATTATTATTATTATTATTATTATTATTATTATTATTATTATTATTCATTACATTACTTTGCCTCCTCTGCCTATTTGCAGCTATACAAAAATTTAATTTTTTGTCAAATAATCATTTCTTTTTCTAATATCACTTACTTACTAAAAGTTTCATTCTTCTTCTTAGGCGACGAGGATATCTGTTATATATATATATATATATATATATATATATATATATATATATAGATTATATATATATATATATATATATATATATATATATATATATATATATATATATATATATATATATATATATATATATATATATATATATATATATATATATCCAACAAAAATTGAGGATAACAATCAGCGATAGTAGTGATCCTAACAGTTCGTCGTTAGCACCTATTTCGATATGAAGGAATAGAGCTATCGGTCAAACTTGGTATATGGTTATTGTGTGTGATAAACTGATCACACACGAAATTTCAAGTCGGTAGATGTATATACTGGGTGGCTCCCCCCAAGAGCGAAGGTGAAATATAACGCTACGCTCTTGTTGCTGCTTCCTTTTCCGAGCGAAGATTAGGCTTAGCGATTTCCAATCGAACAGTTGGATCACAGGCGAGTTTTGGTGACCGTAGGTCACCCCTAAGGGGGTGCCTTAGCGCCAAGGTCAAATACTTCCTGAAAACCATATTAGGCTTAACGTATCGGGCTAAAATTTGGTTATATGATGACGTAATCTCGTCGGAGACGAGATTACGTCCCTCTGCGTCCCCCCGTAAGGGGGGACGCTGCCCCCTCTAAAAATTAAAATAATCGTAGAAGACTGAAACTTGGAGACAGGGTAGAGGATTCGGAGTCGGAGACGGAGTTGGAGTCGGATTCGGATCCTGAGTCCAGGGAGGACCCGGGGGGTCTCCATTTGAAAAAAGAAGAAGAAATGCATGGAATGCAAAACAGAAGAAGAAAGGAAGAAGGAGGAAGGAAGAAGAATGAGGAAGGAGGAGTCTGAGAAGGATTCAGAGGAGTTGGCACAGGCACCGGTGCTGGAGCCGGTGCGGTGCTGAGTTAATAAACATTCGTATAACAACAATGTTGGTGTCTTTATATATGTTATTGGGTCTGTAGATTTCGAAAATAATGGTTTCAGAACCATCAAGAAAAAAAAATAAATAAATAAATAAATAAATAAATAAATAAATAAATAATAAATAAAATTTCTTATTCTTTTTATGTTTATAACTTACAAATTTACGTTTTTACATACCCTAAATCAGTAAATCAGTAAATCAAACCACCATCCAAACACCCTCCTGACCAGTTGTGATCTATTGATCTATTGATCTATTGATCTATTGATCTATTGATTGAAGTCAAATTTTTTACTAAAATTGTTATGTTTTGCATACCCTAAATCAGTAAATCAGTAAATCAAACCACCATCCAACCACCCTCCTGACCAGTCGTGATCTATTGATCTATTGATCTATTGATCTATTGATCTATTGATTCAAGTCAAATTTTTTACTAAAATTGTCATGTTTTACATACCCTAAATCAGTAAATCAGTAAATCAAACCACCATCCAACCACCCTCCTGTCCATCCTTGATCTATTGATCTATTGATCTATTGATCTATTGATCTATTGATCTATTGATTCAAGTCACATTTCGAGTATCATTTTGAATAAACATAACATAAAAACAAATTCTTTATACACTGATCAGTGAATATATGCTAACGTAACAAAGTTTTCACATTAATAAAGCTTACTTAGCATCATCTGAACTATGAATATAATGTACAAAGACAAACCTGACACACTTTTACGCACGAATAAACTGTTAACGTTAACAAAGTTTCGCACTTAACACCAGTAAAGTAACTAACATAGCATACAAAGACGTAACCTATTCACACTTTGTCAAGCATATCTCTAACATAACAATGTTAATTTATATTAACATGGTAATATTTAACTAAAATTTATCACAACATTGGTTAATTATCATACTGATCAACGAATATACTCTAACGTAATAAGGTTTCCACATCAATAAAGCTAACATATGGCCTAACATGAACTAAAGAATGTACAAAGACAAACCTAACACAGCTTACACGAATAAACTGTTAGCATTAACAAAGCCACACTTAACACCAGTAAAGTAACTAACATTGCATGCAAAACGTAACCTATTCTTACTTTTTCAAGGATATCTCTACCATATTAACGTTAATCTTACACTGACACAGTAACATTTAGCAAAAATTTATCACAACATTGGTTAATTATCATACATATCAACGAATATACTCTAACATAATAATGTTTCCACATCAATAAAGCTAACATGGCGTAACATGAACTAAGAAAATAATGTACAAAGACAAACCTAACACAACTTACACACGAATAAACTGTTAACATTAACAAAGTTCCAAACTTGACACCCAGTAAAGTAACTAACATTTGCATACAAAAACGTAGCCTATTCTTACTTTTTCAGGATATCTCTACCATATTAACATTAATCTTACACTGACACAGTAACATTTAGCAAATTTATCACAACATTGGTTAATTCATACTGATCAACGAATATACTCTAACTTAATAAGTTTTCGCGTCAAAAGATCATTTGCAGATCAAAATAATGTACAAAGACAAACCTAACACAACTTACACACGAATAAACTGTTAACATTAACAAAGTTCCACACTTAACACCAGTAAAGTAACTAACATAACATCCAAAAACGTAACTTATTCACACATGGTCAAGCATGTCTCTAACATAACAATGTTAATTTTACATTAACATGGTAATATTTAACAAAATTTACCATAACCTAGTGTAATTATCATACAGACCAGCGAAAGTATTCTAACGTAACAAAGTTTTCACATTAATAAAGCCAACATAACATTACCAGAACTAAGAATATAATATACAACGACAAACCTGACACATCTTAAGCAAGAATAAACTGCTAACATTAACAAAGGTCCAAACTTATCATCAGTAAAAGTAACTAACAAGGCTCACAAAAACATAATCCATTCACACTTTATCAAACATATCACCAACATGACAATGTTAATTTTACATTAACATAGTAATATTTAACAAAAAATTTAGCATAACCGTACCTAACCATCATAATACCTAATGGGTAAAGACAAACAACGTAAAGTTTTACCCTCTGTAAAGCTAAACTATGAACATAACATAACACACAACAACCAGACAAATAAACAGCTATCATTAACAACTTAGTCAATAAAGCGAACATACGAGGGAAGTAAAACAAGTTTTCATTTTTATAACATATAATTTTCATTGAAAACAGCGTTATATAAATACATAAAAACATATAAATACATAAAAAACATAAGTTTATTTTAAATATATTAATTCATCTAATCAGAGAACATAGGATTCAAGTTGGGTAAGTTCTATATATCTCTCTAAAGATTCAACACCCTTTGAAAGGATGTAAGTATAAATGCATTCAGCAACACTAAACCATTTTTCGGCATATTTCGATTCAACAGCACTCATTCTCTCATACAAGAGAGAAGTAAATTCATCCAAGCTGATAGTTATTAATGCCGTCCTGTATACTGTATTATACGGGAAACCATATGTTTCGGTGTAAATATCATAGATTACACCATGTGCTATAAATATTAAGTCCTCAAGTATGTCAACATCGTTAATTCGTTTTTTATTTTAAGCAATGCTGTAATATTTTCAGATGTTCGAACTGTGAAACCTAGACACGTATGTCTGAAGGTAACACAATCGAAGGGTTTCCAGTAGTTGCGTACATCAAGGGTTTTAATATCGTTACATGACGAGAACACAACGTCTATTCTATTAGAACCTCTCACGTTATCTTTCTAGTTAGATATTTCACTGCTAGTCGATATATCAGATGACACACATTTATCCTCTATCCATCCTGTTGCCATATTGATAATCTTGATGAACTCTTCAACACAAATGAATAAAGGTCTATTATTTGAACCTCTGGATGGAATACAAGCAATGTATCGGTATCCATCCGGTTGACGATTAAATATAAATGACACATCGTTGGGAATAACGAAGCTCACTAACATAGTACAAAAATAAGTTCTTTATATACTAACCAACGAATATATGCTAACGTAACATTATATTCTTAGTTCAGGTGATGCTATGTTAGCTTTATTAATGTGAAAACTTTGTTACGTTAGCATATATTCACTGATCAGTGTATAAAGAATTTGTTTTTATGTTATATTTATTCAAAATGATACTCGAAATGTGACTTGAATCAATAGATCAATAGATCAATAGATCAATAGATCAATAGATCAAGGATGGACAGGAGGGTGGTTTGATTTACTGATTTACTGATTTAGGGTATGTAAAACATGACAATTTTAGTAAAAAATTTGACTTGAATCAATAGATCAATAGATCAATAGATCACAGATCACGACTGGTCA
>JABUQX010036674.1:10000-12500 GCA_015478945.1 Trachelipus rathkii
TTTCTTTTTCTCAGTCGAATCATAGATGAATGTAAAACGTATCTACAATGTCATTTTCGTGATTCATCTACTGAAACGCTAGCTTCCGAAATCTGGACCCATATCTTGACGCGTGGTGCCGGGCCTGGGTGTGGGTTCTTCATCATGAGAAATATGCGAAGTAGGAAGGGATTGCCTCTTGTGTAGCCTTAGTTGACTTATTGGTATCTTCTTCGTTTTCACTTGCTACTTTCCAATTTTATCTGAGTTCTTCCTTTTCAAATTTACTGCAAACAATATATATAATATATATATATATATTATATATATTTATAATAATATATATTATATTACTATATTTATATAATATAATATATAATATATATATATAATATATATATATATATATATATATATTATGGTTCTGCTACTGTAAATCGCTGCCACATTGGGTCTTAGGCTAATAATTTTACTAATATTCAAAGATGTTAACAGCAAGTAACAAACTATATAGCAAACTATGTTGAAAACCACTAATTTCTGTGTTGTAATGAAAAATAGTTTTCTTTAAAATGAAGCTAACCTCATATGGATAAGTAAGATCGTGTGTTACAAAATTCCTACTTTTAAGAAGTAAATACACTAAATTTTATTATAATATTTAAAATAAAACGTACGTACCAAGGAATCTCCTAATTTCCATGATCTGATGAAATTGAAAAATAACTTTACACTGAGGCGGTGTTGAATTATAGAGTGGCGTCACGGAGTGATAATTTCAATGCTACTTTGAACCTTAAACACTTAATAAAGAATTGAGAATCCGGGCTAAACACAAAATCTAGAATTTATATATACATATCAACATTAAAAAAACATAGATGGAATAACAACACAGTTCTTATCAACAAATTAAAAGAGAGTATAAAATGAGTGAGAAGAAATCGTATCGGCAAGAGAAATGTGAGAAAATGACGATTGCAACTAGCTTTCGCCATATACTCGTATATATAGGGGAAAGTGGGGTAATGGCGTGCACCTAAGGGAAAAATTAAATAACAAACTTAAATTTAAAGAAAAATTAAAACTTTATTATCGAAGATAATCTTAAATAAATTGAGAACAAGTAGCAGCAATTCAAAATTTAAAACTAAATTCCAAAAAAAAAATATTAACGAGTTTATTGAATTAGTCCTTGAGCGGTATTACCCGAACATGGAGGGCAATAGCGTTCACATGGTAGGGTAATGGCGCGCAGAGTGTAAATTGTTTATTGGAGGCAATAGGATGGTGCATAGCACGATCCTGCCTTAATTCTATCCTTAATTTGAACTAAAGGGAATGTTATATTCCTTTGAGGCATTTCTAATCGATGTTCCTGAAGCTACTGCATTCATTGCTGCCTGCATTGTTGCTACTGTCCACGAAGCCTTTGATGTACATCGTTCCATTCTTCTTGGCATCCGTTGATATAGTGTGCATAATATATATATATATATATATATATATATATAATATAGTATATATATATATATATATTATATATTCATATTATTAATATATATATATTATATATATATATATAATATATATATATATATATCTATATTATTTGGGGGTAATCCGCTCACCAAACGCCATTTACCCCCCTTCGACATGTTTGATATTTTTTGGATTACTTTATGGCACACAAAAGCATTTTCAAAAAACTAAATATGTGAATTAAATACTAAATGCATGTAGATGATATAAATAATAATAAAAAGTTCTAAATTAAAACGTTAAAAATTGTTACCTTTTATCATAGAGACTTCCAATTTTATATGAAAAAGTGAAAAATAATAAATTTGAACATCACAATCAAAGTACTCTTTCGCCTGCGGTCAGTCGACTACTGGCGTCTTATATGGATGCACACGATATGGCAACACTGATACCATAGTGTAATTTCAAGCGTTTCAGCAAAAACTTGGGTGAGCGGGATTACGCTAAATGAGCGTCATTACCCTACTTTCCCCTATATATATACTTTATATATATATATATATAAATATATATATATTATATATATATATATATTATATATATATATATATATATATATATATATATATAATATATTTATATATTATATATTATATATTTCGTAAAACGTACTTAAAGGCCACCCGGAACGGGACGTTGGATCAAAAAAATTCGCAGGTAGACTCTATAAGAGTAAACACTTCTAGGGGGGGGCAGCTGCCCCCCCCCTATGATTTCTTTACGTTGCCCCCCCTGAACGCCATGAACCCTAACATAGCTTAACATACTATTTTAGCTCCTACAAGTTATTAATTATTCGGCCGCTTTCCTTTATCCTCTCTCCCTTTAACTATGACTTAAATAATTGCATTCTCCAATTTGTTTTCAGTCAGGAACATTATTAGTATTTGATTATTATTAACATTTGATATTCTCTTTACATTCTCAAAATTAAAACATTTATTATTTTTATTGGTAATTTTTCATATTTTAAATA
>JABUQX010036674.1:22500-27500 GCA_015478945.1 Trachelipus rathkii
ATGTGTGTGTGATATGTTAGAGTGTCGCTATCCAGTGCTTGTGCAGTCACAGTTTGGATGATTTCGGGGTTGTAGTTTCATTCCTTCTAAAATTAATATTGAGCCTTTTCCATAGAAGTAACGCAAATAGTTTCCTATGGAACTTAAAACACCAGAGCTTCTGTGTCTCAGGAACGAAGCCGAGTCGGCCCATTGTGCACAGGACATTTTTTTAAAAACTTTTAATGATCATCCAAGCATTAGTAATTTTTTTATTATAATTTTCACTTAATTACAAGCGATATTTTAAATATAGTGATTTCAAATGCCGAGTTCAACTAAAACATATAATCGCATCTGCCACATTAACAGCATTTTCAATATCATTACTTTGAGAAGAAGGAAAGCAAATACTAAGTAACAAATGGAGTGTATAAAATTAATGATAAAATATATAAGATTTCAGTGAAAAGAGATCACGTGATGAGGTCAGATAAGAATCTTTATAAAGAAAATAAGTTTCTTTAAAAAGGAAAAAAGTTAGTACACAGCTCCTCAGCTGTGATATGAATAGGTATTCAAACTCGATGTGAAAATCTTTCAATCAAACCTATAAAAAAAACCAGAAATGATTAAGATTCCCGAAGACCAAGAAGCCTTCTTGAATATAGGGAATAAAGGCTTCGAGAATACATGTGACCAGTCAGCAAAGGAGGAAAGTTATTCTGCACATAAACTACTGAACTCAAAAGCGTGCTAAGAAAACTTTTGAAGAAACTCATTTTGAAAGAGACAACACAGCTTAAACCGTAGTGTACTGCTGACACTGACAGTAGCTCTGAAGAACTGAATCTCGAGATTCAAGTAAAACGTGCAAAGGGGTCGCAAAAAACTTGTGATCCTCAAATTAAGTACCAGAATTGATTGATTAAAACGTTTATACAATTAGGAAATCTTTGTACTTGCAGAAACCACTGAATCACAAGGTCATAATGCGATGAACTCGACACCAGTCTCTTTTAATTCATTGAAAACGAGATTGATCATAGCCAAGGAACTGCTTTCCACGTAAAGGAAATGGAAATACCTCTGTTCAATGAAACAGAAGTTGGTTCAAGACCTGATCACAAAAGGAAGTGGTAGAACCCCCTTCAAATTAAATGAATCATTTGGTATAAAAATGAAACAATAAGTCTCTGACTCATGTCTCCCATCTTTCACACCAGCTGAAACAATCTGAATCAGCTCATTTCCAGTTCTTTCAATAAAACTTTTAATTTTTCTATGTCTATGCTGTCGGACTGATGATTTAAAAACGGCAAAATTATATCATCCCGAATTAGTGACTGATCTAGGGTTTAAGAGGATTGATTCAGATTTTACTTTGATTTGAAAAGCTATATTTATATTGCTTACGGAAGGAACTTTCCTAAATCTTCAAAGGTCAGATTCTGATAGATTCATTTTATTTTCAATAATTCGGCTTCTTTCTGTGTAAAAAATTCCTTAGTTCACTGCTCATTCTTCTATCTATCTATCTATCTATCTATCTATCTATCTATCTATCTATCTATCTATCTATCTATCTATCTATCTATCTATCTATCTATCTATCTATCTATCTATCTATCTATCTATCTATCTATCTATCTATCTATCTATCTATCTAAATCTTCAAAAGTCAGATTCTGATAGATTCATTTTATTTTCAATAATTCGGCTTCTTTCTGTGTAAAAAATTCCTTAGTTCACTGCTCATTCTTGCTATCTATGCTATCTATCTATCTATCTATCTATCTATCTATCTACTATCTATCTATCTATCTATCTATCTATCTATCTACTTATCTATCTATCTTCTATCTATCTATCTATCTATCTATCTAAAATCTTCAAACAGTCAGGATTCCGATGATTCATTTATTCTTCAATAATTCGGCTTCTTTCTGTGTAAAGGATTCCTTAGTTCACTGCTCATTCTTCTATCTATCTATCTATCTATCTATCTATCTATCTATCTATCTATCTATCTATCTATCTATCTATCTATCTATCTATCTATCTATCTATCTATCTATCTATCTATGTGTGTGTGTGTGTGTGTGTGTGTGTGGTGTGTGTGTGTGGTGTGTGGTGTGTGTGTGTGGTGTGTGTGTGTGTGGTGTGTGAGAGGAGGAGAGAGAGAGAGAGAGGAGAGAGAGGTTGATGTCCTCCTGCGTGTGAACCCATGTTTTCGTGGTGGCTGTAGTAGAAAGCAGCATACGTTTTCCCCACTCGTGGATTTATCAGTTCCATTTGACTCCCTTCTCACTGTTCAAGTGAGTCGTATGACCAATGAAATTCAGTGGCATAAATATATCAAAATCTGAAGTAGGAGGACGTTGCATAATTGACAATCATAGGTGGAGAGATAGCAGTGATCATCAATTGCATGCTTAAGAATCTTACAGGCAATAACACCGACTGAGAGATGACTGCAAACCATAGTAATTCGTCATTTATCTCCTTGGAACAAAAGCTCTACTAATGGTAAGATCACGGCATAGCTTAGAAATCAGTGTAGATCTCTCGTTGTACGATTAGTCTTATACTCTTCGATTGTTTCGAAAGAAATATCATAATACTCACGATGAGAAGAATGTTGTGGGTACAGATTTATCTCCGAAACTCCTAGATTAAAGTTCTAATTCTACTCCCAGCTACAGTGGCCTAGAAATTGGGTTTTCGAAGGCTTCAAATAATAATGACGAATCTGCATGAAGTATGTAGGACTATTTTTGTATTTCTGAATGATATATATATTATATATATAAAATATATATTATATATATATATTATATTATATATATTTGTATATATATAAAAATACTTACTATATAATATATATATATATAATATATCATTGTGTGTGTTGGGGTGGTTGTGTGTGTGTGTGTGTGTGGTGACTGGGGCTGTGTGGTGTGGTCGTGTGATGTATGTGTGACCTGACATGTGTGGTGCTCGTGTGTGTGTGTGATTATTCCTCTGTCTGAGTAGATGCCGCAAACAGAAAATGCACAATTCCAAGTAATCTCGAACTGTGCATAAAAGGGCTGTTATAAAAATTTTCAAATATGGGTATTTATTTAGTAGTAACACGACTTCTTACCAAATTTTAACATACAATTACGATGTTTCAGTCTCAAGATAAAAGAACCGAAAGGGTTAAATTTGGAACATCTAGAAATGAAAGAACATTTCATGGACATTGGACAAAGTCGAACTGCTAATAAGGCAAACTGTTTTAGAAAGATGCATTGACAGCAGGTTATAAGTATACCGTGAAAAATGCTGGCATCATAAATCAGTGTATCTGTATTTAGATTGTAGGACATGGAAAATAAAGAAAGATGATGGCAAACTAGGTTTCAATGCGACAGTAAGAACTAGTATATATGTAGATCTATAAATGAAACGATGAACATTATGCTAAGTTACTTATGTATGAATACATTGGTAACTTGAAGGCCATGTCAGAACGGAAAATTGAAAGTAAAAGGTCAGGTTAAAATCATCCCCGATTAATCACATAATTTCCCCTGAACTGGGAGAGGCAGAAATGTGTTGTGGGGAGTAAAAGTAAAGTAAATTGAAAAAGTTCGTAGGTCATTTATTTTTGCTAATCCGGTAAACGTAGCAAGGCCACTAAAGCATAACTGGACTAGGCCATGCTATACAACATTGAAATATCTGTCAAGAGTTAGTTTAGCAAATGATATGTGGAAAAAGTTTCTCTGAGTTAATAATATCTGAAACAAGCCTAAGCATATAACAAGTAAAGCAAATTAAAAAAGGAAGGAAACGTAACTGTGGGTAATGTGGTAATAATAGTTAATGAAGAGGTGGAGAGCTACAATTAAAAAGTCATTTGAAAGTGAATAATATACTGTTGATTTTGCTCTGCGAGATTGATCGAAATGAAACAATGCTTTCAGAATGTGTGCTGAATGAAAGTGAAGTAAAAGGTTTGAAAATAAAAAAGCTACCATAGAAATTATGATTCCTTGGAAAAAATATGAAAGCATTTACATTAGCATTAAAATAAAGAGAAAGTAGGTGAAACAGCCCTACTAGTTCTAACTGTCGGAAGTTTCTATATTTCACAATAATATTTATAATTTTTATTTAGCGAATCTAAATCAATGAGGTCATATAAAAAAGTTTGAAATGAATACAGCTTTTCTTTTTACTAAATCGATTATATTTCTTAATTCAGAATTTGAAATAGTTTAAAGAGAACTTTCATGTGATGCCTATTTAACCAATATTGGATAAAAGATAATTATTTTTTGCAAATTTCTTGTAGGTCAATCAGATTAACTATCTGAGAGACCGGTAAGTCGAAATGAAAGATTTGAGAAGGTTTAATGGATTTAAATTTAATTAAATGTTATATCTTAGTGAAGAATAGTTAAAAGCCCAAAAATATTCTTGAATATAAGGACTTTGTTACAAATAGCAAGAAATCAGTAAATGCAAGTAAAGTTATATTAAATGAAATTTGTCAAGATTTTATGAATGTGAGTCATGGATTTCAAATACGGCGGATGAAAGGAGACCACAGGTTGCTGAAATGTGGTTCTGGAGAAGATTGCCCAAGATTTCTTGGACAAAAATTGCAATAAACGAACTCAAAAGAACTTACATTTCAAAGTGAATTTAAATCAGATCTGGATTGTGGAATACATTTTGAGAGAGCATTAATTGAAAAATATATTTCGCACTGTGGTTATTTAGAGAAAAGGGGAAGAGGGAGACAGGAAAATAGACATAAGCTAATGGAAGAGTTAGGAATGAATTAGTAAAGGAATTTTAAAAGATAAACAAAAATTAGCTTAACAAAAATTTGTAACAATAACCGGAAGAATTTTTTTTTAGCTTTTCAAATTTAAAAATATAAAAATGTAAAAATTAACCTAAGTAAGATTGATAATGAATTTAATTCATTTGCATACTTGATAAAAATGTTAAATACATATTTT
>JABUQX010036674.1:35000-52026 GCA_015478945.1 Trachelipus rathkii
TCAATAACGCGTTTCTGAGGCGAATACGTTAAATAGCTATAATAGGATTTATTGTTTTAGACTCATTGGTCAACCAGGTTGGCAATTATTGCACAGTGAGCAGATCTGTAAGCGATGGAGATTAGTAAGTGATTGAGTTAGAAATGGTTTAAAGGGAGGCTAGAAATTGCGTGCCAAGCGTGAAGAGGTTGGTTCGATAGATGAGTGTAGCCATTAGGTTGTGGTTGGACTAGGACGTCCGAAAGGGAGAATTATTTTGGTTCATCCTGTTTGGTGAATTGGAGGTTAGTGGTTGTCTAGGTTGTAAGTAGTTGTTAAAAGAGGTCAGATGGAGATTTATTAGGAAATTTAGAAAGCACGTCATCGTATTATCTTTTATAGCTAGGGTGCTTGATTCGGGAGGACAGTTGTGGAAGCCAGGTTGATTCTGGTGACAGAGAAGCAGTTTAGCGAAGGTGGGCCAAGGGGGGCCCATTGGGCATTGCCATCAGTTTGAGGTAATATTGATTGTGAAAGTAAATTGTATTATTGTAGCAGTTTAAAATTTATTAATAGGGAAGGGGATTAGGTTGAGGAGCAGACTGTTAGGGTTAATTTAGTTGAGATGATATTAGAGGTTCCGTACGGGATGTGGTGAAAAGATTGGTGACATCAAACTAGTCATGAACTTCAGAGCGTGAGAAGATTGAATGTATTTACAAGGAGAAGAATCAGGAGAGTAGTTATTGTGGTAAGTGGTAGAAGGTGTGCGACCAAAAATTTGAGTTTATGCGGGTTATTTGATAGCTGAGAGAATGGGCGAAGGGGGAGGTTGGGTTTGTTGGCGGTTTTGGGTTTCCATAAATATGCCTGGGTGGAACCAGACTAAAGTTGGGGGTTTAGAAGCTGTGAGGGGTTTGGTTTTTTTAAGAGAGCGTAAAAAATATTGATTTTGTTCTTCGTCTGTTGTATGAAGTTTGTTGTACTCTTCCATCAGTGCCACGTTCGAGAGCAAAGAGGTCATCTTATGAATGTAGTCGCACTTATTCATAATAACAACGCCCCTACCTTTATCTGGGGAGCAAATAGTGATGGCAGGATCGCTTTTGAGGGACATCAAGGTTGAAAAGTTTAATTTGGTAAAAAGGAGGTGGGGGAATTTGGGAGGTTTAAAATCCCGATAGAATTTATGTGCCAAGGATCTTAAGTTTGCAGTGAAGTCAGCCCGGTTACCAAGAATATCATAAGGCGACAAAAAATATGTAGTTTTTCAAATAGGAGGAAGAAGTTGTAAAAGTTAAGTTTCAAAAAGGGAATTTTGAAATCTAAACCAAGAGAGAGGGTGCGTTTTTCAAGGGGGGTGAGGATGCGATTGCTAAAGTTAAATATAATGTTATCAGGATCACGATTAAAATTAGAGATCAGGCCTAATTTATTTAGTTTGGAATTATGACGTTGGGTAACTATAGTGGAAAATGAGTCAGAGTTACGTTTTATGATTTGAAGCAGACTTATGTAGTCTAACCAGGAGACTGAGTTTTTTAAAAGGTACGTTTGCTGGCGTAATTCGAGGTTTAGTTTACGAAGAGATGTTTGTTTGAAAAGTATCTCTTTAGTAAGTAATTTGGTCGTCCAGGATCGGTAGAAGTGACTGTTATGGAGCGATCTTCTGTACAGTTTAAATTTCATGAATGATGGTATATAGTTATAGGCTTTACATATTGAGAGAAAGCGATGATCCAGTTCTATTTTACATATGCGTTTCTTGAGGCTTTCAGTTTTACGGAAGATTCCCAAAGTGAGGTCATCATATCGTAAACGTATAAGATTTGATATAGGTCGGTTCCTAGGAACCTCGAATTGTCTCATATGAAGAGGATGACACAGCCGGACAAAAATTTCATTAGTTTTATTATCGCGTTTCGAACCTAGCATGGCTCAGTTCGGATACTGAAAGGGATATTAATAATATTGATAGAATTAATAAAACAATAAAATGAACTAAATAACAAATGAAACTGCAATATAAAAATAAGGTAAAGTTAGTCAAGTAACAATAGTAAGTAAAATATTGACAAGTATGCTAAACGGTTAAGTTAGGTGGGAAATTTATTTAGTTAACAGTGTAAAATTTTTGGTCCCCCATCTTCTACCCCTAACCACTAATAACTTTACTCTGCCTGATTCTTTCTTTGTTAAATACATGCAATCTCTTCATCTCTTGATGTTACTGACTAGTTTTTATGTCACCATCTTTTCACAACTCCCCTGTACCGGAAACTCTAATTCATCTCTTATCTTACCCTAACCTTTTCTGCTCTCCCTCACCTACCCTTCCCTATTTTTATAAATTTTTAAACCTTGCTACTAATAATACCCTATTTACTTTCACAATTCAATGATTACCTCTCACAAACTGATGGCCTGCCCATGGCTCCCCCCTTGCCCAAACCTTCGCTACTGCTTCCTTTCACCATGAATCAACCTGCGTTCCACAACTGTCCTCCGTGTCAAGCCCAGTCTATAAAAATATATAGAGACTGCTTTCGTATATTTTCATAAGTAAATTCCCAATCTGACCTCTTTTTAGCACTACGTAAAACTTAGACACCCTAACATCCAATTCACCTAGACAGATGAACAATATATTCCCTCCTTTTCGTGGACGTCCGTATCCACCCAACTCTAATGGCTTACTTACTTCAGTCTTCGTAACCCACTCTTCACGCCTTGCACGATTTGCTTAGCTTGTCTCTCCTTTAAAACTCATTTCTACTCAATCACTATCTATCTCCTTCGTGCTCCAGATCTGCTCACTTGGCATTTTTCCACCTTGAATAGTCTACCTTAAATCCTTTTTAGCTTTAACTATTTCCCTCATTACCTTATTGATTCCTCTATACATAACTTTCTTTGGCATATCTTTAGACCTAAAACCCCACCCCTACGGTTCCGTTAAATTACCATTTCTACCTCAACACCCTTTTTGTCGTTCCTCCCACCCTCTTTTAATCTTGACCTGGCTTAACTCCTCCTGATTTCTTCCCCAACCCAACCCTCATCTTGTTGCTATTAAATCCTTATCCATGGTTCATTTGTTTGCGCCATACAGATAAACTACCACCTTAGTGAAATCTTCCGTTGTTACTACGTTTACCATGTGCAGGACTGCCAAGGCTGCCTGTTGGCCAACGGCTTCAATTACACTAGAATTCTAAACACCTGGCACTCTTTCCGCCTAACCTCCCCTTCCGGTTCCCCTGACACATCCTCCATCGATCCACCTGCCAACTTAGGACCCTCTTCGGCTTTTCTGATATTTACATACCGGTCAGCATCCTTTGACATGATCGCAACTTTGAATCCTCTACATTCAAAACAGTTACCCCTCCACTCCATTACCTCCCCATTCTTTCCATCTTTATTAATTGCTTATTCTTCGCCTCTGCAGTATACTATGTTTCAATTTTACTTGCTAACCAACAAATTCTATTCGATCTTTAACTCTAATCAACATAATTTCGCATAGTCTATAACTTTTGCAACTGTTATATAGGGTGTGTTTATGTGTTTGCTTTTCAACCTATTCTATTATTATTGTTTTATTATTGTTATTATATTTTTTATTATTTTCCTTTTTTTTATTATTTATTTATTTTTATTATTTTATTATTCTTATTATTATTATTCAGATTATTATTTCTTTATATTATATTTTATTTTATTATTATCTATTATTTATTATTACTTACCACAATTATTATTATTATGTATTATTATCCATTTCATTATTACTTTCTTGACTATTATTATTATTATTCTTGATTATTTATTATTATTTTTTTTATTTTTTATTATTTTATTATTGATTTATACCCCTAATTTCCATTATTACTACTGTTTTACTAAATTTAAAATTTCCCACCTTATTTACCGTTTCTTAAGCTACTTGTCATTATGACTTAACTATTTGTTACTTTGGTAGTCACTTATTCCATATTTTTATTTTTATTTCGCAGTTTCTTTGTTATTTAGTTTCATTTTTTATTTTTTTTATTTTAAATTTCTATTCATATTTTTATATTGCCCTTTCAGTTCCTGATTGATGAACCCATGCTAAGGTTCGAAGACGTCGAATTATATAACTATGGATTTTTGTCCGCTTTGGTCATCTCTTCATATTAGAAATTGGAGCGTTCCCTACACGACGGTATATTCAAGTTAAGGTGGGAGATTTAAATTTGATGACCTCAGTTTGGGAATCTTCCGTAAAACTGAAAGCCTCAAGAAACGCATATGTAAAATAGAACTGGATCATCGCTTTCTCTCAATATGTAAAGCCTATAACTATATACCATCATTCATGAAATTTAAACTGTACAGAAGATCGCTCCATAACAGTCACTTCTACCGATCCTGGACGACCAAATTACTTACTAAAGAGATACTTTTCAAACAAACATCTCTTCGTAAACTAAACCTCGAATTACGCCAGCAAACGTACCTTTTAAAAAACTCAGTCTCCTGGTTAGACTACATAAGTCTGCTTCAAATCATAAAACGTAACTCTGACTCATTTTCCACTATAGTTACCCAACGTCATAATTCCAAACTAAATAAATTAGGCCTGATCTCTAATTTTAATCGTGATCCTGATAACATTATATTTAACTTTAGCAATCGCATCCTCACCCCCCTTGAAAAACGCACCCTCTCTCTTGGTTTAGATTTCAAAATTCCCTTTGTGAAACTTAACTTTTACAACTTCTTCCTACTATTTGAAAAACTACATATTTTTTTGTCGCCTTATGATATTCTTGGTAACCGAGCTGACTTCACTGCAAACTTAAGATCCTATCTATCGGGATTTTAAACCTCCCAAATTCCCCCACCTCCTTTTTACCAAATTAAACTTTTCAACCTTGATGTCCCTCAAAAGCGATCCTGCCATCACTATTTGCTCCCCAGATAAAGGTAGGGGCGTTGTTATTATGAATAAGTGCGACTACATTCATAAGATGACCTCTTTGCTCTCGGACACTTCTAAATTTAAATTATTAAATACTACCAATATTCTCCCACACATTATACAGATCGAAGACAAAATCAACAATTTTTTACGCTCTCTTAAAAAACAAAACCTCCTCACCCCCTTCTACCCCCAACTTTATGTTTCTGGTTCCACCCCAGGCATTATTTATGGAAAACCCAAAACCCACAAACCCCACTCCCCTTCGGCCCCATTTCTCAGCTATTCATACCCTGCTTTAAATCTCTAACTGTTTTTGTCCCACACCTTCTACCTTACACTTAATACTTTACTCTGCTGTTCTTTCTCCTTTGTTAAATCATCAATCTCTCCTCTCGTCTGACTGTTACATGACTGTTTTGATGTCACCAATTTTCACCATCATCCTGTACCGGAACCTCTTTAATATTCATCTTCGTTACTTCAGATTAACCCTACATTTCTGCCTCCTCAACCTAACCCTTCCCTATTTAATAATTTTTAAACCTTGCGAATCTAATAATTACCTATTATACTTTCAACATCAATATCTACTCCAAACTGATGCGATGCCCTGGCTCCCTTGGCCCACCTTCGCTAACTGCTTCCTCTGTCACCATGAATCAACCTGGCTCACAACTGTCCTCCCGAATTCAAGCCCCTAGTCTATAAAGCAGTATAGATGGACTGCTTTCTAAGTATTTTATAAATCCCATCTGACCTCGTTTTTAACTACTTAAACTCTGACCACTTAACATCCAATTCACAGACAGATGCACAAAATAATTCTCCCTCGTTCTGGACGTCTAGTCCACCAAACTCGTAATGCTTTACTACTTCAGTCTTCGTAACCCACCTCTTCACGCCTTGGCACATTTTTTAGCTTTCTCCTTTAAACTCATTTCTACTCAATCACTTATTTCTATTCCGCGTTGTTACCAGATCTGCTCAACTGGCATTTTTCACCTTGAATAGGTCGTACTTAATCCTTTTTTTGCTTTTTAGACTATCTTCTCAGTTCCCTTATTGATGTTTCCTCGTTACTAACTTTCTTTGCTATCTTTGACCTAAAACCCCCACCCCTACGGTTCTAATTACCAGTCTACCTCAACATCCCTTTTGTCGGTTCCTCCCACCCATCTTTCAGCTTTGATCCTTCATAAACGTCCTCGCTGATTTCTTCCCCCAATCCAACCTCTCTTGTTGTTATTAATGCCCTATCATAGGTTCATTTTTTCGCATAAAGTATAAATACCCAACGTTAGTGATCTTCCGTTGTTTTAACTTTACTGGCAGACTGCAAGGCTGCTATGTTGGCCAACAGGCCTTCAAATTTACACTTCGATTATAACCCTGGGCAATCCTCCTTCGCACTAACCTCCCTTCCAGCTCCCCTGACACTTCCTCCATCGAGTCCCCACCTCCAATTAGGTCACCGTCTTCGCTTTTCTCATTTTTACCATACTCAGTTTCAGCATCCTCTGACATGATCGCAAATCTTGATCCCTCTACATCACAGTTAAAAACCTCACTAAATTCCTCCATTCTTCCACTCTTTATTATTGCTAATCTTCCCTCTCCAGTATAACGTATGTTCAATTTTAACTGCTAACACCAATTTCTATCGATCTCTAACCTCTTTATTAACATAAATTTTCCATTAGTCTATAACTTTGCAATTGTTATACTAGGTGTTTATGTGATTTTGCTTATCAACCATCATTCTATTATTAGTTTATTATTATTATTATTTTATTATATTATTATTTTTAGTACTTATTACTATTATTATTTTATTATTATTTTATTTTATTATTATTATTCATTATTTATTATTATTTTTTATTATTATTTTATTATTATTATTTTTTATTATATATTATTTTTATTATTATTATTATTATTATTTTATTATTATTATTTATTATCATTTACATCTCTCTCAAAGCAAATGAAAATATTTAAAAATATTACTATTTCTTTTGAGGGCTAATTTTATTTTATTCTTATGAATTATTTTTTATTATTATTATTATTGTTGCCCCCAATCCCATTTTCTCTGTTTTTAATAAATCTTAAATTTCCCACTTAACTTTACCGTTTTTAAGCTCTTGTTGTCAATTTTACTTATATTTGTTACTTTGGCTAGTCACTTATACCTTATTTTTATTTTTTATTTCGTAATTTGTTTTATTTTTAAGTTGTATTTTATTGTTTTTATTTTAAATTTCTATTCAATATTATTATATTTGTTCAGTATCCTGATGATGAACCATGCTAAGGTTCGAAACGTCGAATTAATAAAACTATGAATTTTTGTCCGGCTTTGGTCATCCTCTTCATATTAAAATTGAGGTTCCCTAGGAACCGACCTATATCAAATATTATACGTTTACGATATGATGACCTCACTTTGGGAATCTTCCGTAAAACTGAAAGCCTCAAGAAACGCATATGTAAAATAGAACTGGATCATCGCTTTCTCTCAATATGTAAAGCCTATAACTATATACCATCATTCATGAAATTTAAACTGTACAGAAGATCGCTCCATAACAGTCACTTCTACCGATCCTGGACGACCAAATTACTTACTAAAGAGATACTTTTCAAACAAACATCTCTTCGTAAACTAAACCTCGAATTACGCCAGCAAACGTACCTTTTAAAAAACTCAGTCTCCTGGTTAGACTACATAAGTCTGCTTCAAATCATAAAACGTAACTCTGACTCATTTTCCACTATAGTTAACCAACGTCATAATTCCAAACTAAATAAATTAGGCCTGATCTCTAATTTTAATCGTGATCCTGATAACATTATATTTAACTTTAGCAATCGCATCCTCATCCCCCTTGAAAAACGCACCCTCTCTCTTGGTTTAGATTTCAAAATTCCCTTTTTGAAACTTAACTTTTACAACTTCTTCCTACTATTTGAAAAACTACACATTTTTTTGTCGCCTTATGATATTCTTGGTAACCGGGCTGACTTCACTGCAAACTTAAGATCCTTGGCACATAAATTCTATCGGGATTTTAAACCTCCCAAATTCCCCCACCTCCTTTTTACCAAATTAAACTTTTCAACCTTGATGTCCCTCAAAAGCGATCCTGCCATCACTATTTGCTCCCCAGATAAAGGTAGGGGCGTTGTTATTATGAATAAGTGCGACTACATTCATAAGATGACCTCTTTGCTCTCGGACACTTCTAAATTTAAATTATTAAATACTACCAATATTCTCCCACACATTATACAGATCGAAGACAAAATCAACAATTTTTTACGCTCTCTTAAAAAACAAAACCTCCTCACCCCCTTCTACCCCCAACTTTATGTTTCTGGTTCCACCCCAGGCATTATTTATGGAAAACCCAAAACCCACAAACCCCACCTCCCCCTTCGCCCCATTCTCTCAGCTATCAATACCCCTGCTTATAAAATCTCTAAATTTTTGGTCCCACACCTTCTACCCCTAACCACTAATAACTTTACTCTGCCTGATTCTTTCTCCTTTGTTAAATACATTCAATCTCTTCATCTCTCTGAATGTTACATGACTAGTTTTGATGCCACCAAACTTTTCACCAACACCCCTGTCCCGGAAACCTCTAATATCATCTCTAACTCAATTAACCCTAACATTTCTGCCTCCCTCAACCTAACCCCTTCCCTATTTAATAAATTTTTAAACCTTGCTACTAATAATACCATATTTACTTTCAACAATCAATATTACCTCCAAACTGATGGCATGCCCATGGGCTCCCCCCTTGGCCCCACCTTCGCTAACTGCTTCCTCTGTCACCATGAATCAACCTGGCTTCACAACTGTCCTCCCGAATTCAAGCCCCTAGTCTATAAAAGATATATAGATGACTGCTTTCTAATATTTCATAATAAATCCCAATCTGACCTCTTTTTTAACTACTTAAACTCTAGACACCCACATCCAATTCACCAGACAGGATGAACAAAATAATTCCTTCCCCTTTCTGGACGTCCTAGTCCACCACAACTCTAATGGCTTCTTCAGTCTATCGTAAACCCACCTCTTCACGCCTTGGCACGAATTTTCTTAGCTCTTCTCCCTTTAAACTCATTTCTAACTCAATCACTATCTATCTCCATCGTGCTTACCAGATCTTCTCAACTTGGCATTATTTCCACCTTGAAATAGTCTACCTTAAATCCTTTTTTAGCTTTAACTATTTCCCTCATTACCTTATTGATTCCTCTATACATAACTTTCTTTGGCATATCTTTAGACCTAAAACCCCCACCCCTACGGTTCCTAAATTACCAGTCTACCTCAACATCCCTTTTGTCGGTTCCTCCCACCCATCTTTAATCTTTGACCTTCATAAACTCCTCCTGAATTTCTTCCCCCAAATCCAACCTCATCTTGTTGCTATTAATCCCCTATCCATAGGTTCATTTTTTCGCCATAAAGATAAACTACCCACGTTAGTGAAATCTTCCGTTGTTTATAACTTTACATGTGCAGACTGCAAGGCCTGCTATGTTGGCCAAACAGGCCTTCAATTACAACTTAGAATTCATAAACACCTGGGCACATCTTTCCGCACTAACCTCCCTTCCAGCTCCCCTGAACACTCCTCCATCAGATCCCACACCTCCAACTTAGGTCACCCTCTTCGCTTTTCTGATTTTACCATACTCAGTTCAGCATCCTCTGACATTGATCGCAAAATCCTTGAATCCCTCTACATCAAACAGTTAAAACCCTCACTAAATTCCTCCCATTCTTCTACTCCCTTATTAATTGCTTAATTCTCCCCCTCCGGTATAACTATGTTTCAATTTTTAACTTGTAACCAACCAAATTCCTATCGATCTCCCTCTTATATCAACATAAATTTCCATTGTCTTACTTTGCAACTGTTTATACGTAGGTGTGTTTATGTGAAAGGGTTTTTGCTGTTTCAACCATAATTCTCTTATTTATTGCTTATTATTATTCTTTTATTTGTATTTTTATTATTATTATTATTATTTTATTCATTATTATATTATTATTATTATTTTATTATTTATATTTATTATTATTATTATTATTATTATTATTATTATTATTATTATTATTATTATTATTATTATTTATTTACATTATTATTTATTATATATTATCATTTACAATTATTACTATTACTATTTATTATTTATTATATTTTAATTAATATTTATTTTATTATTTTATTATTATTGAGTTGCCCAATCCCTTGATTACTACTGTTTCTAACTAAATTTTAAATTTCCACTTAGACTTTAACCGTTTTTAAGCTACTTGTGTCATATTTTACTTACGTATTTGTTACTTTGCTAGTCACTTTATTACCTTATTTTTATTTTTATTTCGCAGTTTCATTTTATTTAGTTTCATTTTTTTTTGTTTTGTATTTTAATTTTCTAGTTCAGTATTATTATATATGCCCTTTTCAGTATCCTGATGATGAACCATGCTAAGGTTCGAAACGTCGAATTAATAAAACTATGAATTTTTGTCCGGCTTTGGTCATCCTCTTCATATTAAAATTGAGGTTCCCTAGGAACCGACCTATATCAAATCTTATACGTTTACGATATGATGACCTCACTTTGGGAATCTTCCGTAAAACTGAAAGCCTCAAGAAACGCATATGTAAAATAGAACTGGATCATCGCTTTCTCTCAATATGTAAAGCCTATAACTATATACCATCATTCATGAAATTTAAACTGTACAGAAGATCGCTCCATAACAGTCACTTCTACCGATCCTGGACGACCAAATTACTTACTAAAGAGATACTTTTCAAACAAACATCTCTTCGTAAACTAAACCTCGAATTACGCCAGCAAACGTACCTTTTAAAAAACTCAGTCTCCTGGTTAGACTACATAAGTCTGCTTCAAATCATAAAACGTAACTCTGACTCATTTTCCACTATAGTTACCCAACGTCATAATTCCAAACTAAATAAATTAGGCCTGATCTCTAATTTTAATCGTGATCCTGATAACATTATATTTAACTTTAGCAATCGCATCCTCACCCCCCTTGAAAAACGCACCCTCTCTCTTGGTTTAGATTTCAAAATTCCCTTTGTGAAACTTAACTTTTACAACTTCTTCCTACTATTTGAAAAACTACATATTTTTTTGTCGCCTTATGATATTCTTGGTAACCGGGCTGACTTCACTGCAAACTTAAGATCCTTGGCACATAAATTCTATCGGGATTTTAAACCTCCCAAATTCCCCCACCTCCTTTTTACCAAATTAAACTTTTCAACCTTGATGTCCCTCAAAAGCGATCCTGCCATCACTATTTGCTCCCCAGATAAAGGTAGGGGCGTTGTTATTATGAATAAGTGCGACTACATTCATAAGATGACCTCTTTGCTCTCGACACTTCTATGTTTGATTATTATACTCCATTTCTTCCCACACTTATTTCAGATCGAAGACAAAATCAACATTTTTCTCGCTCTTCTTAAAAACAAAACTCCTCACCCCTTCTTACCCCCACACTTTATGTTTTCTGGTTCCACCCAGGCATTATTTAGGAAAACCAAAACCACAAACCCCACTCCCCCTTCGCCGCCTTCTCTCAGCATCAATACCCCTTGCTTATAAATCTCTAACTTTTTCGGTTCCACTCCTTCTACCCCTTTACCACTATACTTTAAACTCTGCACTGATTCTTTTCTCTTTGTTAAATACATCAATCTCTTCATCTCTGAACTGTTACATGACTAGTTTCTTGTGTCCCATCTTTTCCAACATCCCTGTACCGGAACCTCTATATCATCCTCTAACTCAATTAACCCAACATTTTGCCTCCCGCAACCTAACCCCTTCCTATTAATATTTTAACCTTGCTATAAAGACCATATTTACTTTCAACATCATATTACCTCAACTGATGGCATTGCCCAGGGCTCCCCTTGTTGGGCCCACCTTCGCTAACTGCTTCCTCTGTCACCATGAATCAACTTGGCTTCACAACTGTCCTCCCGAATTCAAGCCCCTAGTCTATAAAATATATATAGATATTTATAATATTTCATAATAAATCCCAATCTGACCTCTTTTTTAACTACTTAAACTCTGACCCCTAACATTCCATTCACCAGACGGATGAACAAAAATAATTCCCTCCCTTTACTGGGGCGTCTGGTCCACCACAACTCTATGGCTTTACTCTCAGTCTATCGTAACCCACTCTTCACGCCTTGGCACGTTTCTTAGCTCTTCTCCCTTAACTCATTTCTAATTCGATCATATCTTCTCCATCGTTGTTTACCACGATTCTGCTAACTTGGCATTATTTCCACTTGGATAGTTCTACCTTAAATCCTTTTTGCTTTATACTATTTCCGCTCATACTTATTGATTCTTATACATTAACCTTCTTTGCATAGTCTTTAGACCTAAAACCCCCACCCCTACCGGTCCTAAATTACCAGTCTACGTTGCACATCCCTTTTGTCGGTTCTCCCACCCTCTTTTAATCTTTGACCTTCTAAACTCCTCTGAATTTCTTTCCCCCAATCCAACCTTACTTGTTGTATTAATCCCCTATCCATAGGTCTTTTTTCGCCATACAGGATTAAACTACCAGTTGTGATCTTCCGTTGTTTAAACTTTACATGTGCGCCTGCAAGGCCTGCTATGTTGGCCAAACAGGCCTTTAATTACAACTTAGAATTAAACACCTGGGCACATCTTTCCGCACTAACCTCCCTTCCAGCTCCCCTGAACACTCCTCCATCAGATCCCACACCTCCAACTTAGGTCACCCTCTTCGCTTTTCTGATTTTACCATACTCAGTTCAGCATCCTCTGACATTGATCGCAAAATCCTTGAATCCCTCTACATCAAACAGTTAAAACCCTCACTAAATTCCTCCCATTCTTCCACTCCTTTATTAATTGCTTAATTCTTCCCTCTCCAGTATAACTATGTTTCAATTTTTAACTTGTCTAACCAACCAAAGTTCATCGATCTCTAACTCTTATAACATAATTTTCCCATTAGTCTATACTTGCAAACTGTTGTTATAGGTGTGTTTATGTGATTTTGCTTTTCAACCATAATTCTATTATTATTATATATTATTATTTTTTATTATTTTTATTATTATTATTATTATTATTATTATTATTATTATTATTATTATTATTATTATTATTATTATTATTATTATTATTATTATTATTATTATTATTATTTTATTTTATTATTTATTTATTTTTCATTTTTTTATTTTATTATTTTACATTAATCTTTTTACACTTATTATTATTAAATTTAACCATTTCAAATTCAAAATTATTAATTACTATTATTATTATTATTATTTTATTATTATTATTATTTTGTTCATTTTTATTATTGAGTTGCCCCCCAAACCCCCAAATCCCATTATTACTAATTTAAATTTCCCACCTTAACTTTAACCGTTTTTAAGCATACTTTGTCAATATTTTACTTACTATTTGTTACTTTGCTAGTCACTTATTACCTTATTTTTATTTTTTATGGTCGCAGTTTTCGCTTGTTATTTTTAGTTTTTTTTTATTTGTTTTTTTTAAATTTCTATTCATATTTTATCTGCCTTTCCAAGTATCCTGATGTATGAACCATGCTAGGTTCGAACGCTCGATTAATTACAAACTAGATTTTCTGTCCGGCTCTTGGTCACTCTTACACTATTAAAAATTTGAGGTTGTCCCTAGAACCGACTATCTTATACGTTTACGATATGATGACCTCACTTTGGGAATCTTCCGTAAAACTGAAAGCCTCAAGAAACGCATATGTAAAATAGAACTGGATCATCGCTTTCTCTCAATATGTAAAGCCTATAACTATATACCATCATTCATGAAATTTAAACTGTACAGAAGATCGCTCCATAACAGTCACTTCTACCGATCCTGGACGACCAAATTACTTACTAAAGAGATACTTTTCAAACAAACATCTCTTCGTAAACTAAACCTCGAATTACGCCAGCAAACGTACCTTTTAAAATACTCAGTCTCCTGGTTAGACTACATAAGTCTGCTTCAAATCATAAAACGTAACTCTGACTCATTTTCCACTATAGTTAACCAACGTCATAATTCCAAACTAAATAAATTAGGCCTGATCTCTAATTTTAATCGTGATCCTGATAACATTATATTTAACTTTAGCAATCGCATCCTCATCCCCCTTGAAAAACGCACCCTCTCTCTTGGTTTAGATTTCAAAATTCCCTTTTTGAAACTTAACTTTTACAACTTCTTCCTACTATTTGAAAAACTACACATTTTTTTGTCGCCTTATGATATTCTTGGTAACCGGGCTGACTTCACTGCAAACTTAGGATCCTTGGCACATAAATTCTATCGGGATTTTAAACCTCCCAAATTCCCCCACCTCCTTTTTACCAAATTAAACTTTTCAACCTTGATGTCCCTCAAAAGCGATCCTGCCATCACTATTTGCTCCCCAGATAAAGGTAGGGGCGTTGTTATTATGAATAAGTGCGACTACATTCATAAGATGACCTCTTTGCTCTCGGACACTTCTAAATTTAAATTATTAAATACTACCAATATTCTCCCACACATTATACAGATCGAAGACAAAATCAACAATTTTTTACGCTCTCTTAAAAAACAAAACCTCCTCACCCCCTTCTACCCCCAACTTTATGTTTCTGGTTCCACCCCAGGCATTATTTATGGAAAACCCAAAACCCACAAACCCCACCTCCCCCTTCGCCCCATTCTCTCAAGCCTCTCCATACCCCTGCTTATAAATCGTTCTAAATTTTGGTCCCACACTTTCTACCCTTACACTAATATTACTCTGCCTGTTCTTTTCTCCTTTTTATACATTCAATCTCTTCTCTCTCTGAGATGTACATGATAGTTTTGAGTTCACCATCTTTTCACCAAATCCTGTACCGGAACTCTATTATCTCTATGCACTTGAACCTAACCTTTCGGCTCCGTCAGACCTACCCCTTCCGCCTATTTAATTAATTTTTAAACCTGCTACTAAATCCATATTTACTTCACAATCAATTTACCTCCAAACTGTGCATGCCCATGGTCCCCTTGGCCCCACCTTCGCTAATGGTCCTCTGCACCATTGAATCAACTGGCTTCACACTTGCCTCGCCGAATTCAGCCCAGTCCTTTCAAAGTATTACGTGACTGCTTTCTATATTTTCATAAAAATCCAATCTGACCTCTTTTTAACTACTTAAATCTAGACCCCTAAATCCAATTCACCAGCGGATGAACAAATATTCCTCCCCTTTGCTGGAACTGCCGTAGTCACCAAACTCTTTATGGCTTTACTACTTCAGTCTTTATGTAAACCACCTTCTTCACGCTTGGCACGGAATTTTCTAGTCTTTCCCGTTTAACTCATTTCTAACTAACACTCTCCTATTCGCCATCGTGACTTTACCAGATCTGCTCAACTTGGCTTATTTCACCTTGAAATGTCTACCTTATCTTTTTTAGCTTCATATTTCCCTCATTCCTTATTGTTCCTCTATTAAAACTTTCTTTGCATTGTTAGACCTAAACCCCCCCTACGGTTCCTAAATACAGTCTACCTCACGATCCTTTTGTCGGGTTCCTCCACCATCTTATTTTGCTTCATAAGAATCTCCTGATTCTTCCCCATCACTTATCTTGTTGCTATTATCCCCTTCCATAGGTTCATTTTTTCGCATAAGATAAACTACCCGTTAGTGAATCTTCGTTGTTATATTTACATGTGCAGACTGCCAAGGCCTGCTATTGTTGCCAAACAGGCCTTCGATTCACTTAAATTCATAAACACTGGGGCATCTTTCGCACTAACCTCTCCAGTCCCTGAAATCCTCATCGAATCCCCCTCAACTTTAGGTCACCTCTTCGCTTTTTGATTTTACCATACTCGTTCAGCTCCTCTGACACTTGATCGCAATCCTTGATCCCTCTATATCACGTTAAGACCTCACTAATTCCTCCCTTTTCCATCTTTCGATCTATTGCTTTTCCCTCATCACAGTAACTATGTCTTTCAATTTTTTACTGCTAACCAACCAATTCTCTATCGATCTTACTCTTATCACATATTTTCCCTTAGTTTTTTGCAACTGTTTACAGTGTGCTTTATGATTTTGCGTTTCAGCGTTATTTCTATTGTTTTTATTATTATTATGATTTATTCTTTTATTATTATTTATTATTATTATTATTATTGATTTTTATTATTATTATTATTTATTATTATTATTATTATTTTTTATTAGTTCTTTTTATTATTTATTATTCTTATTTATATTATTATTTTATTATACTTAAGTTTATTATTTTATTTATACATTTCATTCTTACTCTTATATTATTATATATTCATTGATTATTTATTTATTATTTATTTCTTCTTATTAATTCATTGAGTTGCCCCATCCATTATTACTTACTGTTTAACTAATTTAAATGTTCCACTTACCTTTAACGTTTTAGCTTTTGTCAATTATTTTATTAACTTTTGTTCTTTGCTAGTCACTTCTTACTCTATTTTATTTTATTCGCAGTCAAATTGTTATTTTGTTTCATTTTTATTTGTTTTTATTTTAAATTTCTATCAATATTTTATCGTATGCCCTCAGTATCCTGATGATACATGCGTAAGGTTCGAAACGCTCGAAATTCATAAAGTATGAATTTGTTGTCCGGCTTTGTCTCTTTTCATAATTAATGAGGTTCCCTAGAACGACCTTATCAATATATTATATATATATATATTATTATATAATATTATTTATTATATATAATATTTTTTTATTATTATATATTAATATATTATATTATATTATATATATATGCATATATTTTATAATATATATTATATAATATATAATATTATATATATATTATTATATATATTATATATATAATATATTATAATATATTATTAGATTAATCACATCTTTTGGAAAATTAGATAATAAATATATATATCTCTCTCTA
>JABUQX010036675.1:0-2500 GCA_015478945.1 Trachelipus rathkii
CAGAGAAGTTCATATAATGAAAAAGTAGAAAGAGAGTTCGGTAATGAAAAAACAGAACCCTGAGGAACGAACACCACCGATTTATCAGATTAAAGGATACACGAAGTGACCGTCTAGACAGCATAGCTGGACTTCTATATGAAGCAGACGACCGGGATAGAAAATCAAGATAGAAGATATATAGGAAGGAGAAGAGAGAAGTTTAGATATTAAAGCTTTTGTACCTAAACCTCTATCGAAAGCTTTCGTATGTTCCAACTCAGATCGAAAGATTCACCGAAATTGTCGAAGGGAAGAGGAACCAAGAATCAGGAACCAGAAGACAAAGAAGAAGAACAACAATAGAGTGCCTTCTTACGAACAAACTAACGGTCATAAGAAAAGTTAGAAAGAATTGAGGAATTTCCAAAACTTCATCTAAAGATAAATATAAGCGCACGTTTCCAGCGAAGAGAAGTGCCGAAGCAGAAAGATAAATATGGAATAGTTTTCCCACTGGCAGGTGCAATTTCGAAGCACACAAGTTTTGAGAATCACTGGAGGAATACCACAGACTGTAAGCCAACTGTAGTGTTAAATCTCAGAAAGAACGGAAGAATAACATTGCTGTTTGAAGATATTACAATATTAGAAGCTAGAATAGTTGGAGGGGGATGGAGACGATTAATAGTCTGCGAAATATATTATGGCAGCGCAGAGATGTGTCTCACGAGAGGCAGGAAGAGGTGTGTGAGAGAGAGTATTATCACTCGCTGAGCAGTGAGTGAGAAACGGCAGATTTGCTCGCTCGCTGACTCGATGAGTATGCATTTCGGGGTAGGCAGCTGTTGGGGCGCGACACCTCACAGTGTAGAGGGGGCGAAAGGAAGAATAAGCAAAGGTTAAAGTTATAACGTGCTCTCTCGCTCATGTATGCGTGCATCAGGGATCGACCGTGCAAATTATATTAGAGAGATAACGAGTGCTCATACACTCCCGTTCAGACATTTGTGTCCGGAAGAGATGGAGTGTGAGTGAAGTAGGGAACGTATGTGCATTGTGTGTCGATATGTCACGCACCTAGTGATGAGATTATTTTGATAGGTTCCTGATTAGTCAGGAGAGATACCGCCTCGCTCTATGATTTCTGAAGGCAGCGCCCCTGTGGATGAATAGCAAGACGGCGAACAAGTAGAATTGAAATCAAGGTTTGTTAGTTTAATATGAAGGGAAAGAAATATGGTAAGGTAATTCCCCTCCGTGGCCAAGAGAGACCCACATCGGTAATGCCCTCAAACACTTCATGGTACATTTCGATGTCTAATCACTTATAATAAGTAATCATTGGGGGAGATTTCGTAGGTTAGCTGTGAGCACTAATTAAGCATGTGTTCGGGTCGACTGGTGACATATGTGTTGTACGTGAATCGTAGTGGTCTTGCACCAGTTAAACTTCACCCAAGCTCACAACCTTTTTCCCTGACGAAAAAACTTGAAGAGAATAGGAACAGGACAGACAGATAAAAGGTTATATATATATATATATATATATATATTAATATATATATGTATTATATAATAGAGAGGTGATATATATAATATATATATAGATATATATATATATATATATATATATATATAATATATATAATATATATCATTTTTATATATTCTCCGCCGCTGGGTAAAAGTCTGCAAAATTCCACAAGAATCAGGGAGAACCATCATCCAAGAGCAAATCAAAAACCGACATGTCTCGATGCAACAGCGTTTGAAAAGTGTGCAAGTCCAAAGGAAGTTGGAATAAACAGATGAAGCAATTGTATTCAGACTTACAGTGATCAAATGAAGGAATTCGAGCACAGCGGTTAAGTCCTGGGGTTAGAAAAGTTGGATAGAGAAAGGAATGAGACTGCTTGGAAAAAAGACCTCAACATTTTCTGCAAAGGAGGATGTTATTGTACGAGAAGTTTAGAAAGATAATGTTCATTGTTAAATAGCGAGAGCATAAGAACTGTGATGCAAACAGTTCCGCTGCTAGAGAGAGATTAGTGAGAGTGAGGGAGGAGTGAGGGAGAGTGAGGGAGAGTGAGGGAGAGTTAGTGAGATTGAGTGACAAAGCAGGAAAGAGAGAGTTTCAAGTCGAAAAGTCCTAGACTGCACATTATCAAGGAGAATTAAAGTGGGTGGAACCACCTTCAGGCAGGATCCAATTTATTGGGGATTTTGGACGGCCCATTAATTAGCCCCACCTAGAAAATAGACATAAATTCTTAATTATCAGACAATTTTGATGGAAAAAATAAAGCAAAACCGCAGCTCCTTTTTGACTCTAAAACGTCATTTTCCGGGTTGCTTTTTCTGTGGTCTGTAGTCCTTGTTTCGGCGTTTTTCATTTTTCTCCCGAACCTAATTTTTTTTTGAAATTTTTTTCGTATCAACTTCTACAATTTTTTTCGAAATGACTTCAAACTTGAAATATACATAGATAGGTCTATTACGCACAAAATTGTAGAAGTAG
>JABUQX010036675.1:7500-10000 GCA_015478945.1 Trachelipus rathkii
CTTCAACTCGTTAATATATCCACTATAAACTTATTGTTATAATTTTCCGTTGAAAAGGTGGAGTAAATGTGCCTATGTAAATATAACAGTTCCTATAACACGTCTCGAGAATCTTGATCTCCCCTAACTTCGATGTTCTGTGGCTTCAAATCTTTCTCCTTCTACTAAAATATTCTTATGCTTCTGCTACTGTTCTCTCTAACAGAAGCAGATTTTAATGCCCTTTTTGATTATTACTACTTCTCAACGAGACTTATATATTCTCATCCAAATACTGAGGTCCTCTATCTAGGGGATTTCAATGTATACACAAAACTGAATTGTTGGGTTCCTCTCGTACTGATTTTAGTTGGGGAGGAGGCCGAATCATTCAGTATTCTCAAATCTGGAGCAACTGATTAAATAACTTACACACATTCGGATCGTCCCAACCGATTCTTGAACACACTTGACCTATGTTTCACCACTAGTCCTTCTCTCTATAAATACCCCACCTTCGCTCCTATCGGTAAATCCTGAACCACAACTTTATCACTTTAATTTTAATACTTTCTCTCCAACATCTCCATCCTGCCTATGGCGGTTTTTCTGGCACTTTGATCGGGCGGATTGGGGGGGCATTGGGTTGCTTCTACGCTAACTATAAATTGAAAGTGACTGCTTTTGACTCTTAAAAGACAACTTTCAGAGTTCTCCAATAAAGTGGGAACTGTAATTGTTAATGGGATGAGCAGGTTCATTCCTTCTTGGGCTAAATCTTTTTCTCCTCAAAAATCATGGTTTCGATTTTCGTGGCTTGTTCCCTGGCTATTCAGGCTAGAGACAATGCTTTTCGGGTGTGGGTGTGGAAAAATCCTCGTTCTCCTATCACTCTTGCCAATTTTTATTCAGCTAGAAATCGTGCAGGGATACTCTTCGAAGAGCAAAGCGGACTTTCATTTAACGAAAATGCGCTGACCTCCTGGTTCTCCTACACAAATCTCTATGGCCTCTTGCCAAAAACATCTCCTAACAACTTCTGTAAATCATCCTTTCCTCTTATTATTCGCTCTGATGATTCTGTTGTTAATACTCCAAATGAAAAAGGCCAATCATCTATTTGGCCTCCTATTTTTCCTCTATTCAACCACTGGTACGATTCTGATACTTCCTCTTCCTCCTCCTTCTCTCTCAGGTGTCCTATGCTTTACCTGTGATTTCATTTGATCGGGTGCATAGCTCCGGAAATCTATGAACGTTAGGAAGGTGCGGTGCCCGGATGGCTACCTCTCGAGTTTTTGAGGAAGTGTCTTCGTGCTGACCCACACCCCTCGTTCAGTATATTCTCTATGCCTTAACTAAGCACTTTCCCTCAGTGTGGAATCGCGCATATGTTTCCAACCTATTCGAAAAAATGATGCTGCTCTGATCCTTCTAACTATCGGCCCTATAGCTCTCACTTGTTTTCTCTAAGATCTTTTGAAACCCTTCTCAACTCTCACTTCTTAGATCATCTGGAATCTCTTTCCCTTCTTTCTGAATTACCAGTACGGCCTTCGGTGCTTCGAGATCTACGGCGAAATACTTTCCTATTTTATAACAGATTATGGTTTTCCCTTCCTTAGGAACTAAACGGGAAGACTTGTGTGGTGGCTCTTGACATATCCAGCATTTGACCGGGTATGGCCCGCGTCACTGCTCTCCAAGCTCCCTCCTTTGGGTTTTCTTCTTTCTCTTTGCTTACTTATGTCTAGCTTTCTTTCAAACTCGCTCAATGTTGGCTGTTGTTGATGTGGCGACTTTCTTCTTTTCTGTCAATAGTGGTGTTCCTAAGGGTTCTGTCTTATCCCCTACTTTATTCCTGCTTTTCATCAAATGATCTTCTTACTGCACATCCTAACTCTATCCACTCCATGATGTCGATGGCTTGACCTTCATTCTTCCCTCGTATCAATTCTGCTCCCTCTTTTACTTCTAGATTTACCTCTCGTGTGTAATCTTTCCGAATCTATTACTCGCCTGATTTCTGGATAGAATTTCAGGTTGGGTTCGTCTCAAGCTTGTGAAATTTAATTCTTTAAAAACCCAACTTCTACAAATCTCTCTCTCTAAGACACTTAACTTTTCTATCTCTTTCGACGGCTTTCTCTCGTTCTCTCCTGTGAACAATATAAACGATCCCTAGCCTACAATAACAAAAAAGATATTTTTGAAAACCTCACCAATCACAGTGGTTGCTAGGGCGGCCTCAAAAAAACTTGTTTAGAGTGCGAGACTTTTTTTCCTCTTCTCAGTTACTCCAACTATACAACAAGGCCCTCATCCGCCCTTGTATGGAGTACTGCTCTCAATATCTGTGGGGGGGGGGAGGCTCTGGTTTCATCCGGCTTTTGGATATTGTCGAGTCAAAGGCCAAAAGACTTATAACTGTCCCGTACTTTCTAGTTCACTTGACCCTTTATATTTGGGGCGCGAATGCTGGTGCTTTATCCCTTCTGTATTGTGTATCAAAGTGGTAGGT
>JABUQX010036675.1:32500-35000 GCA_015478945.1 Trachelipus rathkii
GTTTCTAGTTGGTGTTTTTTGTGAGCTTTTGGATTCGTGCGGTTTTCCCGTAAAGAAACGAAATAAGAAATTTCGCAATATTTATAACGATGAAAGAGAAGATAAATATACATATTATTTAAACTGATGTAATGTAAAAGGAAATTATATAATATATATATCGTAGCAAGATCACAATTTTTCTCCATTCTTTTATAGTAGAAATAAATTGCAGAAATGTGGAGACAGAACTGTTTGTGTGGAGTGTGGAGTGTGGAGTGTGGAGTGTGGAGTGTGGAGTGTGGAGTGTGGAGTGTGGAGTGTGGAGTGTGGAGTGTGGAGTGTGGAGTGTGGAGTGTGGAGTGTGGAGTGTGGAGTGTGGAGTGTGGAGTGTGGAGTGTGGAGTGTGGAGTGTGGAGTGTGGAGTGTGGAGTGTGGAGTGTGGAGTGTGGAGTGTGGAGTGTGGAGTGTGGAGTGTGGAGTGTGGAGTGTGGAGTGTGGAGTGTGGAGTGTGGAATTTGGAGTGTGGAGTGTGATGTCGGAATTATATTAATACCTAGTTCCCAGATTATAAAGTAATAGACTCAAACAACCTTAAAGTGTTATAAGATTGATAGGAACAAAATCCTATATTAATAAGTCAAGTTTTAATTAATATGACTCACTTGGAAGAACGAAGTCGCTAACCTAATTTTTAAGCAATGTAATTCAATAATAAAGTTTTCAATCTACCTTTCCCCGACTTGATTTACACAGTAAAAAAAAGTCTCTAGCTGTATTTTAACCCATATAATTAACACAGTTACAAAGTCATCTTCCTGAAAAAAAAAAAGTTCCTAATCTAGTTTCAAGTCAAATAACTCCCAAAGTGAAAGGATCACAAATTTAGTTATAATTCAAAAAGAATTTTTTTTTTAATCAACTTTTAATTAAAATTAGTAATCATTAACAAATAGTTGCTCGACTAGTTTTTACTCATTTGATTCTCCGAGTAACTGGGTCACCAAGTATAATATTAAATCAAAGGACTCGATGAAGTAACAAAGTTACTCATAAAATTTTAAGTTATCTTACACAATAACTAAAAAGTATTAAAAGATAAATCATGTAGCCTAAATTTCTCTCTCTCTCCTCTCTCTCTCTCTCTCTCTCTCTCTCTCTCTCTCTCTCTCTCTCTCTCTCAAAATGTGTCATATACTTATAAATAAGGCAAATCTTTTGCCTATTTCTGGTGTCGATTTATCAGTTATGTAGGCCAGATAAAAATCACTATTCAATTGACTCACACAATAACTAAGAATCACTATTAAATTCAACAAACAATAACTTAGAATCACTCTTCATATGACAAAAATAACTGAGAGTCACTATTCATTTCAACACACAATAACTCAGAGTCACACTTCATATGACTCACACAATAACTCAAAGTAACTATTCAATTAAACGCAAAATAACTTAGAGTCACTATTTATATGACTCACAAATTAACTCAAAGTCATTATTCAAATAATTCAAGCAGTGACAAAAAGACGCACACACACACATTCATAAGTGGGAAAAACTCGACTGAGGCTCCTACATATGACAAAGTTACCAAGTTGGTAAATATGAATTTTAGAGTCACATTTAAAAGTTACGATGCAGAATTTGGTAATAAAGTTGCGTTATTAAAAACAATGAACTTTAACGACTCGAAACGTTGGAGGATTTTTACGAGAAAAATTTGTGTGATAATAGTCTCCAATAAAATGCCTCTTATTGAAGATTTCTTTTCGTATACGACTAATTCTATTTAATAATATTAATAAATAAATAAATAAAAACTAAATAAATAAAGAAGAATATAAATAAGTTTGTCACAAAGATAAATATAATAAAAGATAAAAAATATCAATGTAATATAAATAAAATGTCTGAATGCAATAATAAAAACAAAATTAATATGAAAAAAAAACAAATAGAGAAACAAAATATAAAAAACAAATCAAATCGACAAAGAGCGCATCTGGAAATCGTCTCAATACGTAAAAATAAAGAAAAAAATGGAAAGAAAAAAAAAAAAAAGGGGAAAAAAAGAAAAAAGAAAAGAAAAAAGAAAAAAAAAAAAAAAAAAAAAACACGCAAATACAAATGAATGTTATATAGGATTGCCTTGACTCGAGGCTTGGTAATCTGAACACGAAACAAATGAGGATCGTGTATTCAGACGCTTATTTTCGAGTGTTGATTATTTTTATTTTATTTTTTTTCTTATAAATTCTCTGAATAGGTTTGAAAACGTATTAGAAGAATCGAATTCCTTTCTACGAGAAAATGTAATGAATATACAGAGGGGGCATACAAAAATATACAAGAAAAAAAGAGTATCAAATACAAATATTTCAAGAGAGAGAAAGAGAGAAAAAACATATTATATATATATATATATATATATATATATATATATATATATATATATATATATATATATATATATATATATATATGTTTTAGTTTTTAGGTATGTATGTGGGTCGTT
>JABUQX010036676.1:0-5000 GCA_015478945.1 Trachelipus rathkii
TGCTAAATTTAAATTTCGCATTATAAATATAAAAGTATTTCTTTATATATATATATATATATAATATATATATATATATATATATATTAATATATATAAAATATATATATATATTATTTATATAATATATTATATATATATTATATATTATATAATATATATATATATATATATATATATATATAATATATATATATATATATATATATATATATATATATTACCGTATATATATATATATATAATATATATATATATATATATATATAGTATATATATATATATATATATATATATATATATATATATATATATATATATATTATATATATATATATCATAATCATCAATCATTATCATCAACCACCTTTTTTCCCCAAGACTGGGGGTAAGGTGCGTAACATGCACCGGAAACAGAAAAGTAGTAGAATAATATGAACGAAGTCGAAAAGAAAGACCAGTCTTACCTCCCCTTTATACCTATTAATGAGAACTCGCCGCAGTCAGAAATTCCACCCTAGAGCTTCACGGGACCGCAACGGACCCTCACTATGGCATCTCTCCAATGTAGGGTTCATCCTTTGGCCGAGGTGGGCCATAACCATACACCCTCGCAAAACCCTGCCATTCACTCCTATTATGCACCTTTCTTCTCACCCCTGCCAAACTCACATTTCACTCCTCCAGACATTCTTTTGCTGGCTCAATCGACTTTTTCTTTGGTCTCCCAGCCAGTCGATTCCCAACATACTCACCACTATACATCCTCTTAACCAACCGACTATCATCCATCCTTTCCACATGACCAAACCATTTCAACGTACTTTCATTTATTCTCTCATTTATCCCTTTTTTCACACCATGCAATTCTGTAATACGTTCATTCCTCATTTTATCAAGTCTTCTCACATCTAACACGCCCCTAAGATTGTCCATCTGAACACATTGTACCTTAGATCTATACCTCTTATCCAGACCATAGTCTCCAACTACCTATACATTAACAGGTAACACATACCCTCACGGTTAAAGACCCTAGCGCACTTCAAGAACTTAGTCTCTTTTACATCCACCAAGGATATTTAACTGCACTAGCCACCTTCTGGCAATCACAACTTTTCTAAACCTTTAACCCCACCTTTTTCCGGGGAACCAATCAATTCCCCTTTTTTTTTCCTTTTTTTTTTCTTTTAAACATATATCCTAAAATATTTAAACTCATGTCACTTGTTCCAGCTGCTCACCATCTAGCCATAACTTCACACGAGATTGTTGATCACTCCACAACCATTAACCTCCACTCCTTATCCACGTTTACTTCAAACCCATCCTTTTACATACCTGCAAATCTCTCTACCAATCCTCTCCAACTCTTCAGATTCACCGCACAAAAACCATTTATATATAATATAGTATATATATATATAATATTATATAATATAAATATAGTATATATATTATATATTATATATATATATATATATAGGCGAGATGGTGATTGATTGGATTTGGAAGTTGAGTAACAAAGCGTTTATTGGAGGGTATAGTTCAGAGGAATTGGAGGAGAGCAGTAATTAGACCCTTATATGAAGGGTAGGGGGGATAGGGTAACTGTAAGTATTATAGTGTAATTAGTTTATTGAGTGTTGTAGGGTAGGTAATGCTCGGTATTTTGGTCGAAACCAGTGCGTCGAATGACGGTAAGAAATGATTTGGAGAAGAAACAAGATTGCGTTTAGAAGTGGTAGAGATGTTGTGGATCAAAATCTGTCCATTGAAACAAAATGATGAGTATTAATGAGGGAGGAGAGAATAAATTGTATTTGGATTTTATGGGACTTGCAACAGGCGTATAATAGGATTAATAGGGAAGCCTCTATGGCAGGTGTTAAGTGATATATGGTGGTGGTAAGTTCTGAATGGAATCAAAAGTATATATGACGATATAAAGTGTGTGTAAAAAATATATATTATATATATATATATATATATATATTATAATATATATAATATATATATATATATACTATATATATAATATATATATATATATTATATATATATATATTATAACCATATATATATATATATATATATATATAGTAATATATTATATAATATATATAATATAATATAATTACTATATATATTATATATATAATATATAATATATATATATATATTTATTTTTATATATTTTTATTTTATCTAATATAATTTATATATATATATATATATATATATATATATATATATATATATATATATATATATATATATATATAATATATATATATATATATATATGGAGTAGAAAGTGATTGGTTTAATATTAATAGCGGAGTGAGACAGGGATGTGCTATGTCTCCTTGGCGATCCAATCTGTATATGGATGAGGTTATGAAAGAATTAGGGGTAGGGGTGACAAGGGATGGTGTTAGAATGAGGAAGAATGGAAGAGAGTGGAGGTTTCCTACATGTTATATGAGGATGATTTTGTTTTGTGTGGCGAATCTGAAGAGATTTTGAGAGGACTGGTAGAGAGATTTGGTAGAGTGTGTAAAAGGAGAGGTTTGAAAGTAAACGTAGATAAGAGTAAGGTTATGGTTGTGAGTGAGGACAGTCCTCGGTGTGAATTTATGTTAGATGGTGAGCAGCTGGAAAAAGTTGTCTGAATTTAAATATTTAGGATACATGCAGAATGAAAAGGGAGCGGATGATGCAAGAGTTAGTAAGAAAAGTTGTGAATGGTTACTAGGTGGCTGTTGTAATATTAAATCGTTGGTGATTAAGGACTAAAGTCTTGATGCGCTCTAGGGTCGTTTACATGAGGGTGGGTAGTTGTTACCTTGTAAGTATAGTAGTGGGACATGGTCCTGGATAAAGAGGTATAGATCTAAAGTACAATGTGTTGAGATGGACAATCTTAGTGGCGTGTTAGGTGTGAGAAGAATTGATATAAAATGAGGAATGAACCCCCCCGTATTAAAAGAGTTATTTGTGTGAAAGAATGGGGGTAAATGAGAGAATAAATGAAAGTACGTTAGATGGTTTTGGTCATGTGGAAAGGATTGGATGATAGTCGGTTGGTTAAACGGTTGTATAGTGGTGAGTGTATGTGGGAATCGACCGGCTGGGGGAGACCGAAGAAAAAGTCGATTGAGTCAGAAAAGGAATACCTGGAGGAGATAAATGTGAGTTTAACAGAGGCGAGAAGAAAGGTGCATAACAGGAGTGAATGGCCGGGTTTTGTGAGGAGTATGTTGTAGACCAACCTGGGCCCAAGGGAATGAAACCCCCACATTGACGAGATTGTGCTAGTGAGGGTCCATGCGTTCCCGTGAAGCTGCTAGGGAATGGGATTTTGTTATATGCGAACGAGTTCTCCTAATTGGTAAAAAAGGGGGCGATAAGGCTGCCTTTCGTTTTCTGTTTGCTTCATATTCTTCTACAATTATTCTGTTTCCGGCGAGTGTTACGTACCTTACCTCCGGTCTTGGGGAGAGAAGATGGGTGGTTATGGTGATGATGATGATGATGATGATGATGATGATGATGATGATGATTGATGAGATGATGATGATGATATATATATATATATATATATATATATATATATATTATAATAATATATATATATATAATATATTTATATTATATCGATAATCGATATATATATATATTATAATATATATAATATATTTTGTATATATATATATTATAATGCAAGTTTTCATAAAGTACTTGTACTTGCAATTGTATTTGATACCATGTACTTGTAATTGTACTGTGAACAAATTCTAGAATATTTTTACTTGTACTTGTACTTGTACTTGTACTTGTACTTGTACTTGTACTAAAAAAAATGTACTTGAACCCAAAAGCCTGATATATATATATATATATATAGAATATATTATATATATAAATATAATATGATAAAATATAACATATATATATATATATATATATATATATATATATATATATATAATATATTATATATATATATATATAAAATATAATATGACCACATAAGGAAAATGCCTAGCGTGCTACAATGACTTAATTTTGAGCGTAATATGAAAAAATGCGTAAACAAGAGTTACCGTACGCATCAAGGAACAATGTTTTCCACGAGTATAAATTACCGTATCGTTTCTTTACGACATGCCTCGGAAACAAATGATTCTTAGGCCTTATGAAACAAAAATATGAGGGAAAACTTATAAAAATTTTCTAAATGATTTGTTTCATATATATAATATATATATATATATATAGATATAGTATATATATTATTATATATATAATATATATAATATATATTTGGACAAATTTAATAAATATTTATATATATAATATATATATATATATGGTCATTCCCAGGGATCTTACCCTAAAGAAAATTTTGAAGGGAAATTTAAACAAGAGAATATAAATATCCCGTTTACTTTTTTGGATTTATACCTATATATAAAAAAAAAAACAACATATTAAATGATTTTGAACATTAACCATAGTCAAATATATTTCAATATACCATTATTTATATATAATATATATATATATATATTATATATGGGCTATTTATAAGTGTGTTTGACTCCAGGAGCGAAAATCATAATTAATGTATCGTTATTTTAATAATTTTAGGGTAAATACAATAATTTTTTGGCGGTAGAACTAACCTTAACTTAACCCTAAACCTTAACCTAACCTAACATAAACTTAACCTAACCTAACCACAAACTTAACCTAAATTAACCTAACTCTAATATTAACGGAGTCAACCACTTATAAACACTGCGTATTATAGTATATATATATATATATATAATATATATAGCTACTACAATATATCACTAATACATACTACCACCGAACACATCAACCAAAGACCAATAACTATTACATAACTAATACATACATATAACTATGACTAAGTCAATATTATATTAATTATCACACTACACGACACACACTTAACATAATAATAC
>JABUQX010036676.1:15000-20000 GCA_015478945.1 Trachelipus rathkii
ACCTGTAAATAAAAATAATAGATTATAATAATTAATTAAATGAATTAAAATTTGTATTCCTTATGACAGGAATTTTAAATTAAAGAAAACTTAAAATAGCAGTGAGTAAAGTTGAAAATATAATGTTATTTATATATAGTATATATATATATATATATATATATATATATATATGTATATATATATATATATATATATATATATATATATATATATATATATATATATATATATATATATATATATATATATATATATATATATATATATATATATATATATATATAAATTCTATCAAATCAATAAATTATATTCGTAGGTTGTAAATATATGCTATAAATTTATTAAAATTATTTATTAGAATATAAATAAAAATATATTACACACATCTAATATAATAAATTTAAATTCTTAGTTCTATTTAAAAAAGGTTTAATAAAAACTGAACCAAAATGTGAATATTTTTGTATTCTATGAATCAATCTTTCTTCATTTCATTTTAATATATTCATTATTAGGATCATGAATATTAAAACAATAAAAAAAAATGTCATCTTACCATTCTTTAATGGAATTTCTAACGTGTCGTACTTCTCGCCTGTTTTACAGCAGTCTTTGAAACAACAAAAGCATCCGCCAGTTTGCCTTCTTATGGTTTTTAATCTGCACCATAATTCAAGAGAGAGGCTTCAAAAGGCGCCTTCGATGTTACCGCCATGGGAAACAAAACAACAAGAGTGGAAATAAAGCAAATACAAATACCCCCTCACAAACAAACTGAAATGTTTTCTGACTGAGGGATTCACTGAGAATATAGAGATTGATAGCGAGGCATATGTCACATGTTATAAATTATTCGGAAGAAAATCAAATCAAACTGATAAAGAATTTAATAGAGCAAGGAAAAGAGGGTCCTTCAATCTCAAATTCTAAAAGAGAAAAAGAAGATAAATGTAGCAATATAAATATAAAAGAAACAAATTCTTTTCCTTTATCACTGAAAACAATCGAAGTGAGAAAGAGAAGTTTGTGCCACCAAAACTTCTGAATGAAGAAATGGAAATGGAAGAAGAGAAAATATTACCCAATTGAATGACCCTGAGTTAAATTAAACCCTGAGAATTCAAATTGAAAATGATTCTCTTTTAAATATAGCACTAAGAGTCTGATAATAGTCTAAATACTGAAAGAATCTGAATGCAATGACAAAAACGCCTAATCCAAAGTTTGATTCTGAAATAAAAGATCAGCGATCCTGAAGAAACTTGAAGTCAAAAGAATGATCTTAAAAACTCATTTAGTTTGAATTTGATGTTAGTAAAATTGTAACGTTACAAAAAGTGTTTGAAGAATCCAAATAAGACCTGAATAAGTTCTTTAAAAGTCAACAAACAAGAAAGTAAAACAAACTTCCAAAACTTAGTCGTTCTGCTTGATATCAGTGACATCCTTTATCTTCAACTTCCGTTACTTCTCCTTCCTCTTCTTCTTTCTCCCCTACGTCTCCAGATTCTTCGTTTGGTAGAATGTTAATTGGTGTTAATTCTTCTCAGTTACGTCATCACCTTCAAAGGGTAATTCCAGCTCAACACCAGATACATTAGATACATCAAAAATCTTTAATTCGTCCTCTATATACTTAAATTACTCATATCTGGTTCAATAGCGTCTGGAAACCTAGAACGTTTTCGAGTCCTGTGATGTGAAAGGAGGGGAGTAAAGAAAATACAGAAGTAGTCCAGAGGAGAGTGTCACCCAAGATAATAAGACTCATAAATCACGATTACGAATCAAAAGAGCGAATCGAAATGGAAAAGAAGGATCAGCGAAATCGTATCATCTTCTCCGAAGTGGCACGCAAAGGAAACATTCGAAATCCGAGAAAAAGGATGGAGAGTCTAAGGGAAAAGAGAATAATAACCTGTGCACTCGGGGGCAATCGAATAAAAATAATGGCGACAAAAACTGTGAAAAACCTGAGACTGAAACATGTGGATATACAAAAGGGACGCAGACTTTATTATCACAAAACACGGAAGTAAAAAACGTTAAAATAATAGTAACTGAATTGAACGAAAATAATCGCAAATCAGATGAAGAAATTTCTACTATCGATGAAAGTAAAATTCCGAGAATGACGCAGCATAAAAATCATTTAAACAATAACCCGTCAATTGAATCCTCTTTTAGCGAAGACATTAAAACTCCTTCGACGAAAGACGAGACATTATTGCATTTCTCTTCTCTGCAAACGAAAATAACACAGCAAGACACAAATGAAAATAACAAAGGAGGTGAAAGAGCTTCTCCACCAATCCCTTTGCATTCGGAGGATAAAAAAAATCCCCCGAAAGCCGAAAAAATCCCCTGGGAACAAGGGGACAAAGACTTTGCAAACCCCCTTGTCACCGACGTTACAGACATTTTGTCGATGGATGGTAATGCTTCAGGATTAGAAAACACAAAAACTTCTGTCTGCAAATTTCAAGATTGTTCCAATAATTTTACTCTAAATTCTTTTAAGGTATGTACTGATTTATATATATATATATATATATATATATATATATATATATATATATATATATATATATATATATATATATATATATATATATATACTATATATATATTTATATATATATATATATATATATATATATATATATATATATATATATATATATATATATATATATATATATATATATATATATATATATATATATATATATAAATATATATATATATATATATATATATATAGTATATATATATATATATATATATATATATATATATATTATATATATATATATATATATATATATATATATATATATATATATATTACAATTATTAATTTGTAGCCAACCGAACCTTATATTGCATGAATTGGAGGTTCACTACTCACCGCAGTTAGTTCTGGTTAGGGGGAAATTGAATAATAGTATTTTCTTAACCAATGCATTATAGAGTGCAATAATTCAATTCACCGCATATATTAATTATCTAGGCTCGATAGAAGTTCTGTTTCGGCTCTAAGAATTAAGTTCTAGCCACCCTAGACACGGTTTAGATGATATATATAGGGTAGTATATATATATATATATATATATATATATATATATATATATATATATATATATATATATATATATATATATATATATATATATATATATAATGATATGATGGGTGTGTTTTGGGATTATATATATATATATATATATATATATATATATATATATATATATATATATATATATATATATATATATATATATATATATATATATATATATATATATATATATATATATATATATATATATATAATTATATATATATATATATATATATATATATATATATGATGTGTGGGTATTGTGATTAGTGTAAATTCACTATTTGTATCCCGATCGTCTCTCGAAGATGAACCCAACATTTTAGACCTTTTCCTAACCTCCAATCCTTCTCTTTATTCTGTTGATCTCTTGTTTCTTTCGATCACCCCTTTTATCTCTGCATCCAGTTCTATTCCCTTTAAGTCTTCCGCAAAGAAAGAACCCCGCCAATGGGGGAGGAAGCATTTTTGGCACCTCTTTGCCCACAAATTGGTCGGACGTGCTGTTATACTTCTTTTTTTCACTTCCCATAGAATGAATACCGCTTCGGTAGGAGGGGCCCCTCGGTGGGAGGGGTCTCTCGGTGGGAGTGGTCCGTCGGTGGGAGGGGTCCGTCGGTGGGAGGGGTCCCTTGGTGGGAGGGGTCCCTCGGTGGGAGGGGTCCCTCGGTGGGAGGGATCCCTCGGAGTGTGCAGAGCGAATAACTGAGATGATTCTCTCTGGTATGGAGGAGTACATTTCATATTCTCTCCCATCAACTAAATCTAACAAACCTTGATTTAACTCTACTTGTTCGCCACAGGGGGCGCTGCCTTCAAGAATTATCGCCATCTTCAAACTTCAGAAACTCTTTTACCTTATATTTCATCCCGAAATCGTGCAAAAATCTATTCTTCTTAACACTATAAGCTTTTCTCCGTAGAAAATGCAATAATCTTTCTGGCTTCCCTTTCACTCGCTCTTTCTGGCATTTTTGCAAAGAATGTTAAATCTAACTGAGATTCTTTCTCTTTCCTTTCTGTAGTATCTTCCGACGACACAACTGCCGTTATGCCTTAGGTTAAAGCTGAACTCTTCACCCAGACATTTTCCTCCAATTCCATTTTAGGCGATTCCGGAGCTTTTCCTACCCCTCCACCCCCTCCAACTTATTTATTCATATTATTGTAATATCTTCTAAATATTTCTTCTCTCTCTGAGTTTAACACTACTAAGAAGGCGTACGGTCCTGATGGTATTCCTCCTGTGGCTCTCCAAACTTGGGGTTTCGAGTTTCCATCCTGCCTTTGTAAACTATTCCACCTCTTCCCCTCAACTTCGATCTTTTGATCAATTAGCCTGTGCTGGAAAAAATGGGACCCCTCTGACGAAGAGGGATCCCCTCTCAACCCCTCAGATTATCGTTCAATTGCTTTAACTTTTGTTCTTTCTAAGATTTCCGAATCTATCCTTGACAGGAAGATTTGGAAGTATTTCAATTCTTGGTCCTCTGTCCTTAGACATTTCGGTAAATGAATGAGTCACAGGAGATTTTACTCTCCATCAGCGGGATTCGAACCTGGACTCCGCGTCGCTGAGTTAACTGTGACCGGGCGCTTTAACCACTAGACCCATATCGAAAGTTTTCGTTTGAGTCTGGCACAAAGCTTTTATTTCCAAACTTCCCTCTTTCAATATCCATTCTTCTCCCTGTGACCTTTCCTCTAATTTCCTTTCCGATCGGTCTATAGAGGTTGCTATATACGGCCAGAGTTCATCCTGTAAATCTATAAATGGTGGTGTTCCTCAGGGTTCTGTCCTATCTCCAACCCTCTTTCTACTTTTAATTAATGACCATCCCTCAATTATTTCTTCACCTATCCACTCTTATG
>JABUQX010036677.1:0-2500 GCA_015478945.1 Trachelipus rathkii
TCCTATGTGAAATTTTACCAGGATTCCAAAAATGTATTCCTTTTCGCTGTAGCTATTGTAGTTTTTGAGATTTTTTTTTTTTTTTTTTTTTTTTTTTTTCAGTAATACATTGGAAGCAGACATTCCACCATGTATTCCGTTTTTATCTTGTAAGGCATTATAGTTTTTAAGATACCTATGACGGATATACTTAAACGCTGGCCTATATATAATATATATATATATATATAATATTATTATATATATAATATATATTACTATATATATATATATAATATATATATATATTATATATATATATATATATATAATATATATATTATATATCTATAGATATATATCCTATATATATATATATATATATATATGGTCAGCCTCTAGAAGAGCCATAATCCATATCTCAAAAACTACAACAGCTACCGGGAAAAGGAATACATTGCTGGAATGCTGGTCCAATTTTAGTGCGAAAAATGTAAAAAAAAAAAAAAAAAAAAAAAAAAAAAAAAAAAAAAAAAATTATATCTCAAAAACTACAATAGCTACAGCGAAAAGGAATATATTTTTGGAATCCTGGTAAAATTTTGGATAGGAAAATGTAAAAAAAATAAAAAAATAAAAAAAATTATTGTTAATAATTATAGTAATATGATTAGAGAGCCTATTTAGAGACCTTTTATTGGTTACTCGTTAAAATAAATAGACTTTCTATTAAATTTTGCTTTTTTTAACTAAAGAATACCCCAAGGGTATACCGCACCGATGGCAGGAGTCGGGGTCTCTCGGCCTTCCGGGGAACTACGGGGTAGGACTAATTCCCCCCCTCCGGGGAGGGTCTCCGGAACCCCCGCTCTTTGGTATTTGGGTGTCGCGGGGGTTCCTCCGCCCCTCCCCTACGGGGTATGGAAAACGTCCCCCCTGTGTTCCCCGTCGGCTCGAGCCCCCTAAATTGTTGTGTAATACCTTTACAAATAAAATATATATTTATACTATGTTCCAGCACCCCCCCCCAAAAAATTGCCAATTTTTATGTTTAATTTTTTTTGTTGTTTTTTTTAAGGATTCCAAAAATGTATTTCATTTCGCTGTAGCTTTTGTAGTTTTCGAGATATGATTTTTTTTTTTTTTTTTTTTAAATAAAATAAATAAAATATAAATATTTGTTCAAATATATTTATAAATATACGGTATGTAAATGTTCAAATAAGATTGTATTTTTACTACATATTTCAATAAAAAAATATGCTGAGTACTTATTCTTATAAAAAACAATTAGCTATATACCAATTTTGCCCAAAAAAATTACTAATTTTACCCTCTGTCAAAATTTTCCCAACTTTCTTTTTAATTATTTTTAAAAATATAAATATTTGCTCAAATATATCAATAAATACATGAAAACTGTTCCCAAAAGATTATATTTTTACTACATATTTCAGTAAACAATATGGCGTATATATTGTGAGTATTTTTTTCTGAAATCCTTTCATTTGTTCAAAAATTTTAAAAAATTTTTACACAATTTTTCCCCATTTAAGGTATTTATTGATAATATTAATTTTTATTGATATATATATATATAATATATATATATATATACTTATATAATATATATAATATATATAATATATATTATATTATATATATATATATATATACTGTCTATATAGGCTATATTGTTGGACACTAAATTGACACTTTGAAAATTAAAAGAACTCTTTCTTTATAATTTGATAGTAACAATCTTAACTTTTTAATTTCTATAATGATGTCGTGGAGTATTTGTGGGATTTGAAGATGGGGTTCAACTGATACCAGTAATTGGTTGAAAGATAAGTAAGAAGACACAGCTATTGACGAATGCAACAAGTTTCAAGTGAAGATAAATAAGGCTAATAGCATCTGGCGCCTCACCTGATGAAAAAACTGGTCTTCTTTACGAAGTCATTCGCATTTATGGTCTTCTGTAAGTAATTTGCTTATATTATCATTCTTCTCTTCTCTCTCTGAAATTAATATATATATATATATATATATTATATATATTAATATATATATATATATATATATATATATATATATTATATTATATATATATAATATTATATATTATATATATTATATATATATTATATATATAATAGCAATATATTTGAAAGTCATCCACATTGCAGGATAAGGAAGTGAGTTCACACTTGAAATGAATCTTTTTATTCAAACAAATTGGTTCTGTCAAAAACAAAGTAATAACATTTATTACATAACTATACAAACTATACAGTATTATAAATTTAGAAAGTTTTTGCTCATAATTAATTATTCATATAAATTTGATAATACAGTTTGTTTCCTAGTTACCATTTGAATACATTATTATTATTATTATTATTATTATTGCCTTATTATTATTATTATTATTATTAATTATTTAAATTATTATTTATTATTATTATTATTATTAATTATTATTATTATTATTTTATTATTATTATTAATACTTAAA
>JABUQX010036677.1:5000-10000 GCA_015478945.1 Trachelipus rathkii
ATCAGTTTTAATATTTTATTATTCCAATGTACAGTAGCTAATTATATCACCAATCTAGAATAACTCATATTATGTGTAAAAGTATGGCATGATGCTCTAGGGATGATACATGCTCATGAATAGCATGCTACAATAGCAAATTTTGTGACTTTAAAAGAAGCTTTTTTTGACTTTAATATGACTGAGAATTCTGTTATCAAAACTTCGAAAAATTATGAGATTTTCATCCGTTTATGAATATTCGTTCCACAAATACTAATTTAGTTCTCTCTCTTTTCTTTTTATCATATGCACAGAGACAACCACAACCAAACGACCATTTACTTTCAAATGTAACTACTAAAAGGCCTTCTTTTTAGTTAATAATAAAACATGGGCTTAAGTAAAATAATATATAAGAATGTTCTCAATTTAATTTCAGTTTTGATGACGAGAATTTATTTATATTGTCCTAGAAAAGATGTGAAAGGTAATGCTGATAAGATTAAATTAATGGTGGTTATTGGTCTGGTTTTTCATTAATTCTTCACTGTAATTTGAATAAAAACTTTTAAATATACATAATAGTAGGATACTTAAAAATCGCTAAAAAAAAACATAATTATTAATACTCTGCACTTTAATTTACTAAATTTCTGTTTATTTTACTCTTATAGAACGAACGGAGATGGAGGATCGTCGGAAGTACATTGTGGCACTGCCTGAAAGAGCGAACAAAGATGAAGGATCGTCGGAAGTACATTGTGGCACTGCCTGAAAGAGCGAACAAAGATGAAGGATCGTCGGAAGTACATTGTGGCACTGCCTGAAAGAGCGAACAAAGATGAAGGATCGTCGGAAGTACATTGTGGCACTGCCTGAAAGAGCGAACAAAGATGAAGGATCGTCGGAAGTACATTTTGGCACTGCCTGATTTAAGGACTTAAAAAGAATTAATAAAATTTTGATTTTATTTTGTATATGCAAACACAAATAAAGCTACGTTTAAAGGGACGCTATCACTTTGACATTTTATTTTTTTAAATGCATACATTATATTTTGAAAGCGAGTAAAACGTTATACAAATTTGATTTCTATGACTGGGTTTAATTAAATTGTCGTCTAGATTTCGAGTGATTTGCAACTCAAAAAATGTGAGTCTTACTACTATCTTTCACCCCAGATTATAAAACCGAAACTAGATGAGACACGGCTTACTTTTTACACTAAAACAGTTATATGAGATAAAAGAGTAATTCTTGTACATTGATTGACGTGTGGTATTTTTATGATTTATGTAAGTATGTTATAAAAAAAATCTAGTGTGACGTAGTTTTGGGGGGAGGGGGAAGGTGTCATAAATGAAAATTCATTATAAGTTTTTTATTATTCATCCAATCGGTACAAAATTTTCAGAGATTGCATAATTGATGAAGATATATACATTTGTGCATTTATATGATTTTTTTTTTTTTTTTTTTTTTTTTTTGAAACTGTCCTTATCTTTGTCACGTTTGTATGTTTTGTTGAGTGTTTGAAGTAAATCTCAATTGTCGAATTGTTTCCATCTTGCCCTCCCTCATTTCTCACGTTCTCCCTGTCCTCCATCCCTCCTTTGCCTTTGTAAGTAGGCCGATATTACTACTTCCTTCTCCCCCTCCCCTTTGTATAGCATTCCCTCGTGTTTACGCCAACATGGTATAATACAGGCCATTAGTAGCTGCGGTTAGCATAGTACTGCAACTTATCGTACACTATATCATATTTATTATTATATATATATATATATTTATTTTAAAGCACATTTTTAAAGTACTCATTTATATTATATATATATATATATATATATATATATATATCACACAAAAAAATACATCAAATATATGTCGTAAAACTACCTCGATGCAACGTTACCGTGTAACGTTGCAGGGATGTCGTAAGAGTACGTAAATACTACGTTACCATAGGACGTCGCAGTGATGTCGCACTGTTACGTCGCTGAGAGCTGACATTTCCACATCCCAGGGACGTAATTATTATGTTACTAATACGATGTCGCACATCGCAAAGGGACGTAAAAGCGACGTCGCTTTTACGTTAGTGTGCTATATGGGTATATATATATATATATATATATATATATATATATATATATATATATAAATTTTATATTAAATTTAAATATATTATATATAAATTATATATATATAATATATATATATATACATATATAAATAATATACATAGTATCTATCTATTTATATATATATATACATATATATATATAATATATATATATATATATATATATATATATATATGTAGTTTTTTATATATTTGAAATTTATATATATATATAAAAATATTATATATATATATATATATATATATATGATATAAATATTATATATATATATAATATATATATATATTATATATATATATATATATAATATATATTATATATATATATATATTTATTAATATATATATATATATATATATATATATATAGTATATATATATAATATATATATATAATATATATATATATATATATATATATATATTTATATATTATAATTATATATATATATATATATATTATATATATATATTATATATATATATATATATATTATATATATATAATATATATAAATATGTCTTGCGTTTCCCCTATAAATTTGAAAGGATTATCCCATAAAAAAATTACAGAAATATTCCTGTACCCCCACAGGGTGACAATCAAACAGTTATACAGACTTTAAAAGCGAGCACATACCCCTTGTCGGAATGACTCGAAAAATGAATTATACAATGATAATTCTATTGTCCAAAATCCCCTGGGAAGATATTTGGTATTTGCTTTCAAAAAAAAGTTATGCCAATTTGTTTCCCACAATAAAAATAGAAATATTTTGACCCGCTGAAAAAACTTGAAAACAGGAGCTATACACAATGTTGAAATGATTTGAAAGTTAAGCTGTATCATGATAGTCGTATTATCTAAAATATATTTTGAAAAACCTGCTACAAAAAAAAAAAAAAAAAAAAAAAAAAAAACATTATGCCAACACGTGTCCCATGGTAACACAAATAAACAATCACACACACACACACACACACACACACACACACACACACACACACACACACACACACACACACACACACACACACACACACACACACACACACACATAAAAAAAAAAAAGATTTTGACCCGCTGATAAATTCTTTAAAAAAAAATAACACGAAATCTACTATTCCTATCAATTTGATATCAAACTGCAATATTTAAACACCTATAGGAAACATAACTACAAAGCTTGAAAGTTTTACCTTTTTTAAAAAAAAAAGATTACACCAAATTTTCTATTCCGTAGAATACCAAAAAAACTCATACCATACAAAAAATTAAAAATTAAAATAAAAGCTACAACCTTGATATGACACTACAAAATATAAATGCCTGTGAGAAACATAACATCATAGTTTAAAATTCATGCTATTTGTAAAGAAAAATATATACCATATTTTCTTTCAAGCGACGTTGGGAATATTGCGGAACACTGCCTCCGGCTGTGGCGCCACCTCCAGCGCGACTCCCGACTCAACCTCAGACTGCGGCTCCGCCAACTCCGACTCTGGCTCCAACTCACCCTCCATCTTCGCTAACTCTTACTCTGACTCCGGATCTACCCGCTCTACGGATCCAACTCTTTGTGATGGTAGTAGTAGTAGTAGTAGTAGTAGTAGTAGTAGTAGTAGTAGTAGTAGTAGTAGTAGTAGTTTATTACAAATTCGAGAACATGAAAAAAATTAAAGAAGAAAAAGAAATTAAAGACTCGCCTCTATAATAATAATAATAATAATAATAATAATAATAATAATAATAATAATAATAATAATAATAATAATAATAATAATAATAATAATAATAATAATAATAATTATAATCGCATTGAAAATAAAGTGAAACTGAAAAAAAAGACTCATTTTAAAGTCATATATATCAATCCTCTTCACAGATGACTCAACAAATAGCGCCCAGAACAGCACACAGGCAATGAAGTTTTCCAAAGTTCCTTAAAAAGTGTAACAAGAGAAATATGCATATAAATATATATATATATATATATTATATTATATAATATATATATATATATATATATATTTCAGTATGTGAACATTTTATTTTCTGTATATATATATATATATATAATATATATATATATTATTATATATATTATATAAGAAATAGAAGTATTGTATTTAGTATAAATATTTTTATTTCTATATATATATATAATATATATATATATATATATATATATATATATATTATATATATATAAATATGATATATATATATATATATCAAATACCGATTCAATGGTTTAAAAACCTAGGTAACAAACTCGGAGGCTGATAGAGCAAACGATATAGGAACATTTATTGTTAAATAACCTATGTTGTATGACGCTTCTCGTTTCAAAGTTACGGAATGAAGTAAGGTACACTAGTTATGTTTGGTGTGACGCGTGTAGGTACCCGACTATTCAAGGTTACTTCAGTTTTAAGTGTTTGTGCGTGCGTACATGTGTGTCCGCTTAACGTCCTTCGGAACACTGGCAATACCTTTAACCCCTTCCCAATTCCAATCGTTGATTCATACATAGTGTACGGATCAATTACGAATCGGATCACTAGCACATCTTCCGAGTTAAATTCGACATGATAATCGTGTTACGGTGCTTTTTGGAACGGAAATGGACGCAAGAGCGCACCTCAAGTACCGGGAAACAGTTTCCCACACTGAAATCACCCACACCACAACAAATGTTTGCTCGCTTATCAGCTGCTTTCGAGAAGAATGGGACCCTTCGTCTCGTGCATTGGTGTGGAAGACGCGTAAATACGAGGACTCCTGCGTTTGAAGAAGAGGGTGCTTGAGAGAGTCGCCAACTGACCCGTCGACTAGCCACACGCGCCATTAATCCAATGCCATGGGTTT
>JABUQX010036677.1:22500-25000 GCA_015478945.1 Trachelipus rathkii
ATAGGAACCTACCGGGGCCCCGGCCCCGGCCAACCCCGGTGAACCCCGGCCCCGGCCCTGGCCCCGGCCAAAAATCAGGAAAAGCCGGGTTTTTCTACCGGGGTTAACTGTAAATTTACACTAAATAATAGAGGGTTAAATCAAACAAAATAAAAAAATATATTTTAATTCCATTACTCCTTTGTTATAAATTGATGCAAAATATATAAACATACCTAAATAAAATCATTTTTTTTTGGTATTTACTATATTTCAAATTAAAACTGAGGCCAAATTATAAATTTTCCGAGTTTTTAACATAAAAATATTTGAAATTTGATATATCAAACGAATTCGAAAAGAAGATAAAGTGAGTAGAGTGTAGATAGATAATTAATGTATTGTGATGTAGTTTAAGTAAATATCTTCAATGGAAAATCGAAATATGTGTGCGCGAGAAATCTCTTTTCAAGAATTATTTATTAAATTGAATCAATTAATGGGGGGGATGGGGGAGGGGGGGGGGTGGGGAGGGTAGGGTGGGGGGGGGGGGGAGCGGGGAGGCGGGGGGGGGGTAAGGGGGGGGGGGGACGGGGGAAAGAACCCCATGGCGACCGGGTAGGGGTGGGAAAACGGTAATATATAATATATAGTGATATAGTAGATAAAGGGTATTATATTATATATATAGGTATATATAATATAGTAGTATATAGTATATATAGTAATATATATATATATATATATATATATCAGGTATAAGGTATAGGTATATATATATAATAAGTAATTAGGTAGTTAGTATATATTATATAGTAATGTATAGTATAGTATATACTATATAGTATAATATATATATATATAGGTAGTATATAATATATACTATGTATAGTTACGATATATATAGATATATATAGTTATAGTGAGGGGTATAGTAGTGGTGAGTACTTTAGAGAGAAGCCTTGGATTCTTTGTTAGTATTATGCTTTACTCTCCATGGATTTGCTAAGAGACTAACAACAAATTTAAAAAACATTCATCACATGATAATTGTGTATCAATTGACCTAAAGATGTTTAAAAAGGAAGAGCTAATTTTTGTCCCGGACAGGCGCGAGACCTCTTCAGGCTAAGGGACCGGATTTCTTTCTTGATCTTCATGGCAGTTCAAGTGTGCTTTCAGTTTGGTCTTGCTATTTTCTTCATGTGTTGTTGTGAGAGATGGATTTTGATGTTTTCAATATAGTGCATTTTGGTATAAGAGAGTTCTATCGTTAACTTCACCGGGTGTTATTGTAGTTGTTCTAATATAAGATGCGAAAAGGAATCCCATGAAGAGAACGACAAATTTCGTAAATTTGTTATAGCTGTTCCATCGTTGAAGATTGTCTGATAGTGATAAGAGTGCCTGTGTTACGCGGTAATGACTTGTTAAAGCTGAGAATTTATGCGGTCCTTGTGCAGTCATCTTGTGATGTTGATTTTTCTTCTTTTTGCAAATCTATGGTGTTCAGCAGTAGTGATGGTTTTTTTGCAAGTATTGCAGGGGATGTGATATATACACTTGTTTAGTGGAGATTTTCTTTTCGTTTTTGGGGGTTTGAGAAATGTTTTTTAGGTGATGTTATTTGATGGAATGGAGGGTAATATTTTTGGTAATATTTGTTTTAACGAATCGTATAATGGTAAGTTGAGGTGGATAAAAAGGAGGTGTGCTTAATCTGTTGGGGGGAAAAGGTGCTATAGGGCCTCGTTCTTGCTGTTTAAATGTTTTTGTGATGAAAAACTCAGGATAGTAAGTGATTTGAAGAGTTTGTGGGATGATTTATGTTTGCTTGTGCTAGAAGAGGGGGAGAACATATACGAAAGGCACGGAGGAATAGAGATTGACGGAACAGCTAATTTTGTGTTTGGGGAATATTAGATAGCCAATGTATATAGTTTTGTGCGATTGTTGGTTTTCTATATATAGTTAATTTCCCAAGTGATTGTTATTCCATGTGATTAAGGTATCCAGGAAGGGGATAGAGTTGTTTTATTGGAAGGCATTTCTATCGTATACTGAACTGAAGATGAATAGAGTTAATATAGTTCTAGGACATCATTAGGTTGGTGTTGTGAGGGAGGGAGTCAAATAAATGTCATCTACATATCTCAATCCATAAACTATTGTTGTAATAAAGGGTGGGTGGGTGCCTCTATAAGGGTTTGGGGTTATTGATAGATGTGGGGGCAGGGGGGGTTGAGGTGTTGTCTGTGGTGGGGTATGGGGGTTAAGGGATGTGATGTGTATAATAGATTTTATATGTTATCATATATTTAAATTTAATAGGTTTATTAAAATATGATAAAGATTCTGTTAGTTCCATATATATGTTTCTGAGTATGGGAGGACAGTGGGGATCCCATACTCAGGCGGAAAGTTTGTTTGTAAATATTTGCCTGTAAGAATGAAAAAAGTTATGTTGTAATGAGAGATTAATGAGCGGTTTTAATATATGAAACGGGAAGGCAATCTCTCA
>JABUQX010036677.1:27500-30000 GCA_015478945.1 Trachelipus rathkii
ATGTGTTGGTTCTGTTGATGGTCGCTTTTTTCCTAATTAATGGTGGTGAATTAATTAAACTAGGTCAGGATTGAAGTATTAATTCACGGCAAGACAAAGTGACGATTAACTTGTTTCAATATGTTGTTACAAAAAAAACTTGCCTTATAACGGGGATCTAAGAAGTTGCGCAATAGTATGAAGTCATTAATTTCCCACAGAAGTAAAGCGTATTTTCTAGCTCTAGTTTTATTACAATTTTCATTCTTTTCAAACCGTCATATTTTCATTTGAAGATGGTTCAAATGCTTCCTTAGCGTTGAATTAATGGTATTACATCTGAGACAGAAGCTGTAGAGGCGCTGATTTTATTTGGCAATTGCCTAAATTCGTGTGACTCGCTGACTCAAATTAACTTGAACTCATGCTGTGAATCAGGATCATCATTACACAGTTGAGTCGAGTCACATTGTCTCTCATTTAAGTTTGCGTTCAGATTCATTTTTAGTATTTTTATTAAAAATTCTTTATTCAAATCTCGACCATAAATATCCGCGCCAACAGCCGCATTGACAAAAAGCGCGGAATGCCGGATGCGGATCAGGCGGATCTTTAATAATGTGCGGATTCGGATGTTACCTGCATTGCAAAATCACTAACTTATTATATATAGATATATATATATATTATATAATATATATATATATTATATATATATATATATATATATATTATATATATATATATATATATATATATATATATATATATATATATATAATACAATATAATATAATATAGCCTAACTTTAAACCTTAATTTGAAATCATTGTTTATATAACTAAGGCAAAGAAGGTATTTGAGTTTGTAATTAGCATATTGAATGTTACTTATTCCTGCTGTAATACACACACTTTATCTGCTATTGTAAGTGAGGTCTTCAAAGTTATCTACTTAATGTCAAATGACATCAACGTCATTTGATTAGATAATATTTTTTTCTTTTTTTATTTTAAATAAATTTACCTAGTAATTTACGTAAATTATTATCTGAATTCAATATCATATCTCCACCCTTTTTTGTATGGCTGCCTAACTTTTCGTTTAGTTAGATTTCTCCTTGTTATTTGTTTTTATCTTTACTTTAAAAAGACCTGACACGAATTTCAAGTTTAATTACAACACTTTCTTCCTGTTAACAGGTAGAGTCATTTTGATTGGGAACCTTTACCTCATTCAACATTAATATAGCATCTGCTCATTCTTGATCTAAGTTTATATCTTATACTTCCTTTGGCTATTCAGGTACGTGCTGATTCATGATAAGTACTAATCATGGCTTGGTATGGCTAGGCCAGTGGCGATATAGTTACTTTTATAAAAATCATTATGGTTTTGTACTTGTAGTGTCATTGAAGGGTGAAATTCTTCAAGCGTACCTTATTAGGTGATATATAACATTTACAAAAATGTGATATGACAGTAATCATAACGATGATCGGATTTATGCTAGGGTAGGATGGTGCATCACAATTAAAAACCAAATGTTTGTTTTTATTCTTAGATTAAATTTAGATCTTGATTTAGATTTATAATCAGATTTCGTTTCACGTATTTGTTTAAACATATATTTTATTTATATATACCAGAGTAAAAAGGAAATAGAAATTATAGTTCTTAATTACAATATTTCGAAAGTCATTTCTCAAGAATTACATTACAAATATTATTCATTAAAAGAGATTGATCATTTTCTACGTTCTTTGTTAGGAATCACATATTTTATATTTTTTAAAATATCATTTGGGAGGCTTAAACATATTTTCTTATTATTTTTATAATGTATATTCGTAAATACAATATTTATTTTTTATTTATTACGATCGTGTAACAAAGGTGAGCTCGGCTTCAACTTTTACGATTAGTAATAAAATTACTACCTTTCATTCTTTGCCTATACACGATTATTGCAAAATACACGGTCGTGTGCTGGTTAGGGGTAGTTGTGGTTGGGATAAGTTTTTGGATAGTTAGTGGATGCTGGGTCACCCTTCACCTACTGATTACTCAGAGCAGTTTTTATTCGATGATCAACGCTTCGGTAGTTTTTCCGAAAATGCATTTCTTTGATTATATAAAATTCGATATTTTTTCGTGAATAAACTGAATATCGTTGCAGTTTATATTTATATATATATATATTATATATATATAATATATAGGCACCGTATAATTAAATATATTATATATATTTTACGATAATTTAAAATAATTTTTATTTAATCTATATATATATATATAATAGTATAATATATATATATATATTATATATATAGATATATATATATATACAAAGGGGCACCGTTAATGAGAATGTTAACGCCGTTAATCTTAATCGTTAACAAAAAAAAATTGAGGCGTTAATCATTAAAGCGTTTATCGGTAAAGAATGTACGGAAGTTTAACATTAATCGATAGAGTTAACCGTATTCAAAATTTGTAGGAATAGTAATATAATTGT
>JABUQX010036677.1:32500-37500 GCA_015478945.1 Trachelipus rathkii
AAACAATACTAAATGGGATAATAACCGTGTAAGAATAAACACATTTTGAGCCATTGAGAGGAGCGTTTAGGAAATTTTGGAAAAAAAAAAGTTTATCGGTTATCGAAATCGAATCTAATACAGTTTAAAATCTGATAAGAAAATATTTTACAAACTCGTAAATTAAGGTATATAACGGTTAACGGATGTAGGGGAAAATTTTAACTCGTTAACGTTAATTCACAAATGTAACTCTTTAATAGTCCGTTATTTCTTTTCGAAATTAACGAAAGCGTTAAAAGTTAACGAAAACATTAACAAGTTAATTAATACATTAACGCTTTAACGTGTTAATGCCCACTTTTATATATATATATATATATATATATATATAATATATATATATATATATATATATATATATATATATATATATATATATATATATATATATAGGATATATAATATATATATATATGTATGGATATTAGTGATATATATAATATATATCATATATATATGTAAATAACCATATATATATATATAATATATTATATATATATATATATATATATATGAGTTATTACAATCGTGTCGACGCAATCGACTGCAAACTAGTACTCTCTGTAAAGTGACTATAGTCACAAACATCTTTTTATTATTTTCTATTAGTTTGATGTTATAAATAGAATTATGATTCTCTAATAATACTTTTTATACTAATTAAATAATTCTTAAGAATGAACTTTTAATATATAAAAAAATAAAATTTTAAACATTCTGTTTATAATTCGAAGAGACCAACACAGCACACACACACATCACACACGTAACACACGCAGATAGTATGATAATATAGGGCTATATGAGTAATAGGTATATAGTTATATAGATAGGTAGGGTAGTGAGGTTATAGATGAAGTCAGGTATATATATATATCATATGTAGCGTGTATATATAGAGTATATAGTATATATATATATATAGTATAGTATATATATATATTTGTATATTAAATATATATTATATTGTATATATTAAATAAATTATAATTGTTAGTATTATATATTATATATGATATATATATATATAGTATATATATAGATAATATAGATAGTATATATATATAAGTATATAATATATTATATATATATATATATATAATATAATATAGTATATGTATATATTATAGGAGATTTAGTATATATATAGTTTACGTATATATAGTATAATATAGTATATATATATTAGTATTATATATATATAGTGATATATAGAGTATAATATATATATATATAGTATATATATGAGGTATTATATATATATATATATTATGTATATATAGGAATATATATAAGAGTATAATAATATAGTATATATATTAGGTATATATATATATGTATAAATATATTATATATAATTATATATATTATATAACTATATATATAGTATATATATAAGTATATAGTATATATATAGTTATATATATAATATATTATATATAAAATATTATATATATATATATATAATAATATATATTATTATATATATATAATAGTAATATATTATATATACTAGTATATATATAATATATATATAGATACTATAGTATATATATATAGTAGGTATATATAAATATATATATATTGTATATAATAAATGATATATATAATAGTGATATATATATAGTTATTATGTAATTATATATATGATAATAATATATAATATATATAGTATAATATACTATATATGATATAATATATATAATATTATAATATAATATATAGATATAATATTATATATATAAATATAGGGTATATATATACTATATATATATATATTTATATATACTTTATAATATAATATATTATGTATATAATAAGTATATATATATAATATTATAATATATATATTATTATAATATTCTAATAATATATATAGTATATTATATATATAATAGTATATATAGTATATATATTATATATATTATATATAGTATATATATATATATATATATATATATAGTATATAGTATATATACTGGTATTTAATAGGTTAATATAATATAGTATATATAACTGTATTGTAGTATATATATATATCTATATATATATATATATATATATATATAGGAGATATATATATATATAGTATTATATAGTATATATATATATATATATATGAGTATCATATATATTATATATATATAACGATATATATATATATATTATTATATGGATACGTGATTATATATATATATAATATATATAGTAATATGATATATATAGTATTATATATATATATATATAATATATAATATATATAATTATATATATATATATATATACACATTGTAATCTCCCACCCCTGACCACGACATCATAGGATGGGCCATACATGTTCCAGGTTCCCCACCTTCTCCTCCGGCCTTCTCCAGAGATCTTCCAGGGGTGAAATGTTCCAGATTGTTTTGGGTTGAGAGTTAAATAGATAGGAGAGAAAAAAATGAGATGTGTCCTCCGTGACCTGGTTATAGTTTTGACAGTTATTTGTAGTGGTTTGGTTGAATTTGAATCTGTGTTTGTAATATTGTAAGTTAGGGTGGTGGCCGCTTCTTAATTTTACCAAGGATAACTGATTAGTTCTTGATAGCGAGTTGAATTCTGGTGCTATTTCTGGTGGGTGTTTGTTTAAAATATTGCTTGGTTGTTTGCGTCTTAAGTAGTATTCTGTTAGTGTCGTGTGAATTTGTTTGGTGCATAATGTGTTGTAAAGTGAAGGTGGAATGTTTTTCAGAACGTTTGTAATTATAGAGAGTAATGTGGCATTGGTGTTCGGGTGTTTGGGTTTTGGTAAAGAATTGTGTTCCTATCATATCCAGGGGAGTGTCTATGGGTAGTTAATTGGTTTCTTCGTATATGTGTTGCTGTCTTGTTGTTGATGTATATCCTGTCGTGATTCTTAGTGTTTTTTTTTTATTGGTGTCATTTGGAGTTCCTTTATGTTGTTTTTTGTCAGTTGTAGGTTCTAAGTTGGAGAGGCGTAGTTAAGAGTCGGATAAATGTATTGTTTGTATATGGTGGTGGATGTATGTTTATTGTTTGTGAAGTCTGTGCCAGCGATGGTTCTTAATATGTTCATATATATATATAGTATAGTATATATAATTATATTATAGATATTATTAATAGTAAGTATATATATATATATATATAATATATGATATACGTATACTATATATATATATATAGTATATATATATATATAAAATATATAATATATATAGGTATAGTAATATATAAGGTATATATATAATATACCGATATTTCACTAGATATAATTTGTCTGCTCGATTATCGATAGTTTTCCTGTGTGCTTATCGATTGGTTTTAGGTGTTTCTAAAAATATCGATTATCGATATCTTTTAGACTATCGTGGATCCCTACAATATGATTCCCTTTAACAAATTCTACAGTGTATTGAAAAAAAAAACGATATTTCGAAAAGTATTTTATGTATGAAATTTGATCAGGATATAAGATTGTTATTGATATTACAACATAACAAAGCTTGTATCCCCAGGCATAAATATTCTTATCTTTTTTTTTTTTTTTTACAATCAAATGGATTTTCTTTATAGACAGCCTTAAGGGAATAAGAAAATATATATTAGAATAGGAAAAATACTTTTGTAATTCGGAAAACATACAACTTGAAAAGGTTACATTTTGTTTGTTTCCTTGAATATAAATATTCTCATAAATTATTTTATATTATATTAATAATATATATTAATATATTATATATATATTATATATATATATATATAATATTATATAATATTATATATATACTATATATATATATTTATATATATATATTATATATTTTAATATAAAATATATATATAAATAATATATATATATATATATAGTTATTATAATATTATATATTATAATACTATATATATATATATATATATATATATGTATATATATTATAGATATATATATATTATAATAATATAAAGTATATATATATAGTACATATATTATATATATATATTTATTATATATATATATAGATTTATATATATATATATATATAATAGTAGTATATATATATTATATATATAGTATATATATATATTTAGACTATATATATTATATATAGTATAATAATATATATAATTATATAATAATATATATATATATATATATATATAGTATATATAATACTATTATATATCATTATAATACTATATAAATATAAATATTATATAGTATATATTATATATAAACTGTTCACTCTTGGTTTCTTGTTTTCTTTTTGAAACCAGCTTACATGTTGTACAATTGGAATATAGAGTATTTTCATTTAGGAACATTGCATTTGGTATATTTTTTAGTCTTAGGCAAAACTTTATGATATAAAAATTGTAATTTTTTAGAGTAGTTCTTTCAAAATTGCTCCTGCTATCATATATCCAAACCTTCCGTCATCCATTGCTCAAGTGCCACACTCTCCTGAGCTCACTGTACCTATCCCTCCAAAGGGTAAACAGCCATCTTCAGAAGAAAGCAGCAAATCCGAAAACTATAAAGTTGTTGGTCCTTAATATAGTGTAGCTATATTCAGTTGGTCCTGAATATAGTGTAGCTGTGGAATTTGTTACATGAAAGTATGAAAGTTGCAAGGCAGAAAAAATGTCACCACTCTTTTTCAACTTTTTTTACCAGTCAAGATGGGCTTTGCTTTTGTCACAATGTGATAGGTTTGAGAGTGGCGTCTCTTTATTGATATCTCATCGAAGAGTCTCAAAGCTGTGCTACTTCATAACAGGAACATGAATTCATCTCTCCCTTGGCTCACTTGGAGTAGATCAAAGAGGAACACAGCAGAGTGAAGCTATTACTAAGTGCCTTGAAATATGAAGAGGACAGTTTGGAAGTTATCGGAGATTTCACAATGGTGGCCTTCCTGATTGGTCTCCAAGGTGACTTTACCAAGTTTCTATGT
>JABUQX010036677.1:42500-45000 GCA_015478945.1 Trachelipus rathkii
ATTATTTCCTCTGAGCTTGTTTGCATGTAGATTACTTTTTTCCAAGGCCTTTGATCATTCTCTCCCTTAGTTTTTATATTACTCATTTCCCGCATTTGTTCCCTTTCCGCATACATATATATCCATTTCTATATCCCTAAAGCATGATTATTTTTATCAACCATTCCCTTCCTAGCTCCATACTTCCTAATCACCATCTTTCATTACTCACATCTCATATCACGATCGTTTGCACCGCTTTTCTTTTTTCAAGGTTGATATTCAACATATTCTACTGAAAAATTATTGAAACTTTGCTACCAGAATTTAGGTTTTGTTTTGACTTTGCAACTTGTACCTTTCTATTTGCATACAGTATGTACATTTACATCTCATCATCCACAGGTAAATCACCCAGCAAGATACTATCAGTTTTTCATGATACTCCGCAAATTATTCAAAATAACATTAAATAATCAAGAAAGTCACATTTTGTAATAGTTCAGCCTTACTACAAACATTTAATTTTCACTCTTTACTCTTCTAAACTATATTTTTACTGTGGAATGCCTTTTTCCGTTTAAACAATTTATCTATAACTCAATATTCAGAAAAACATTCCATAACTACCTAAAATCCCTCAATCATACGCTTTCAAAGCAAGCTACAGGATCCTTTTCTTTTCTTTTACATAATTATTTCAGAAACTTTTCCTAAAGTAAATAAATGATTTACACTCACTATATCTTTCCTAAAAATATTTCTTCTTCCCCAATATCTATTATCTACTAAAACCTTTCATTATTCCCTACAGCTTTTCAAACACACTCAACAAATTTATGCAAGTGTGATGTTTATTATTATATGAAAAAATTATATTACATTATTTCAACAAAGGTCAACAAGGTATTTCTTTCATAAGTAATATTTTTCAAGCTTATATACATACAAAACAATACGCACACGCACACGCACACGCACACGCACACGCACACGCACACGCACACGCACGCAATATATATATATATATATATATATAATATATATATATATATATATATATATATATATATAATAATATATATATATATTATATATATAAATATTATATATAATATATATATAGTATAATATATATATAAATATAATATATATATATATATATATATTATATATATATATATATATAATATATAATATATATTATATATATATATATATATATATATATATATATATATATAATATATATATATAGGCTATATATATATATAAATGTACTACTATATTAAAACATAAAAAAGGAACGGTGAAGTCACAAAAAAAACGAAATGTTTTATTATCCACATAAATTAATTCTATTTTTTTAAAAGCAGTATATAAACAAGGGTATAAACCTTTCCGATGAAAATTTTCTTTCAGTCAAGTAAAACGGGACAAGGTTCCACAATATATAATATATATATATATATATATATATATTATATATATATATATATATATATATATATAATATATATATATATATATATACTAATATATATATATATAGCTATTTTTTTTGTAATAAGCTTTATACGCTGATTCCAAATATGTAATTGTTTTTTCTGTAAGTGTCGTACTTTTCGAGATATTTCATTTTTAAAAAAATATTTAACATAAATTGAAGATTTTTAAAAAATTATTTATAAAATTTCGAACTTTTAAATCATGTCCATTACCACTTGAAATACATTTGTTAGTATCATAATAGTAGAAAATAAGAAATATATTACAAAAACAAAACAAAAATTAATCAAAACTAACGGAGTCCGTAAAACAGAATAGGACCTAATATATATAATATATATATATATATATATATATATATATATATATATATATATATATTATATATATATATATATATATATATATATATATATATATATATAAAACAATATATATATAATATATATATATATATATATATATATATATATATATATATATATATATACTTTTTTTAGCTTCATTTACTTTGTGTTCATTGGTTATTGGTTTCTGACGTCATGAAATGTGATGACGTTTTTCCTTGTAAATTCCCTTCGATAGGTAGCCCCCAAATAAAGGAAAGGATGGTTTATAAATATCAAATTTTTTTTAAGATTCTTATGCAGTGGAGAAATACTTATCTGAGGGTACCTTTACGCAAAGTCGAGTCGGTTTTCAAAGAGCATTCATAAATACGGGCCTATGACTAAGTCAATATCAATATACCCCCAAAAAAATTCGCGAATCTCAAGTCTCAGAACTTTGAAGTTTTATGATTAAAAGTTTGTTTTTTTACCATAATGTAATAATCCAGTGCTTCTGCTCATGTACTCCTAACTTAACAAATATTTAATGTTTTATAGCTTTTAAGATATAAAAACTTCTCATAACACTATATCATCTTCATATTAATGTATTTAGCTTCTTTGCATTATGGACGCCAATATTGCATAGCTCTGTATTTTTGGACACCTCTAAAACTCCAATT
>JABUQX010036677.1:50000-52500 GCA_015478945.1 Trachelipus rathkii
CAAATGTGATTCGAACACCCATCAAATCACCGAACAATCATCAAATCGTTTCTCTCTATTGGCGCTACCTGTCATCATCCTTTTGACCCACTGTACTTCTCACTACCTAACCTGCTTTCTGTAGGTGGCGTGGACCAACTGCACGTAAGAGTACAGATTGGTCGAAGCCTCTCAGTGACCTTAATGTGCACACCTAGCCTCAATTGACAGCGCGCTACTCACTTCTACCTTGACGTCCTCCAGGTCCGGGAGGAGTATGCACGTAGCATTGTCACTGGGGAGTTCTGTATGAGGTGCAGGAGGTCAAGCTAGCAATACCGAGGAATCCTAAGCAGCCTCCAGGAAGAAAACGCCACTTTATCGTGACAACGCTCACTCTCTTCAACATCTAATTATCTCCTATTGAAGGTGGTTATTCAAGACCGGAAAATAGCTCTTTATATATATATACTGGTATATATATATATATATATATATATATATATATATATATATATATATATATATATATATATATATATATATATATATATATATATATATAGTTATATATATATATATATATATATATATATATATATATATATATATATATATACAGGGTGTTCCTTCAAAATAATGTACTAACACTTTGAAAGACTATACAAACTTTATTTATGAACATAGAGACAAGTTTAAAGGCTTGAAAATACAGAACATACATGTATTTAAAGAATCATGTTCGCAAATGTTCAAAATGACGATCGGCATTGTCCAGAAACAGCTGATGACGCGAACCAATGGAGTCGCAAAAAACAAAAAACGGACCTAATACCGCCCCATACAGTTACCCCTGGTAGGTTTAAATGGTGTTCAGCTTTAACATGGGATTTAGAGGACCCCAGTAGGTACAATTATAGCGATTAATCAAGCCTTTAAATTTAAAGGTGGCCTCATCGCTCCAGACAATTTTGTGTGGAAACCCTGCATCTTCTGCACATTTAGCCAGGTACCATTCACAAAATTGAAGCCTCCGGTCCGGATCGTCTTCATTGAGAGCATGGAGTAGTCTTGGTATGTAGCATTTCCAGCGTAGACTCTTCAGATGCGATGGACGCTATCTTTTGAGATGTTTGTCTCCCGAGCCGTTTGTCGTAGAGATTTCTGTGGGGATCGGATGAGGGTTTCCTGTACCTGCTCTTCCTTTGCAGAGGTGGTGAATGTCCGTGGTCATCCAAAACGTTTCTTGCTGACGTTGTAAACGGTTCCATCTGCTTCAAATTTCTCTCTGATGCAATGGTCCGATGCGTTGGTGGCGGTTTATCGAACTCCCTTCTGAAACGTCTTTGCACTACCGTGGCGTTTCCGGTGGTCTGATAGCATTTAAGGACATACTTTCTCTCTTCAAAGCTAAGTTGATCTCCTGCCATTCTGTTAGAGTAGTTACACCTGAAAAACCAAAGAGCAGTCAATGTGTTAGTACATTTTTTCGAGACCATATATATATATATATATATATATATATATATATATATATATATATATATATATATATATATATATATATATATATATATATATATATATATATATATATATATATATATATATATATATATATATATATATATATATATATAGTGTTATAGGAATCAATTTTCATTTTTCATTTTTTTTTCATTTTCTTTTTACCAGATCGTACAGTATTAATGTGTTTATTAATTTTAAGTGGTAAAACTTTGCTTTTAAAGATACTGTATTAAATATGAAATAACTGGTCTTCAAATTCCATATTTATAACAGTTGTCTACGGAAGTCGAATTTTATGAAATAAAGCGACACCAGCGAACTTTCAAAAAACTTGCATGAAATGTTTCAAATCATTCGTAAAGAAAGAGAAACGTAAAAAAAAATCGAAAAATGAGCTTTAAAAAAGCTAAGATGTCTTCAAATTACTTTTTTATAACCTATTTACTGCAAGATGATTCCATTGTTTTAAATGCTTCATAGGCTTACGGTGTTGAAGCAATATTTTATTATTTTTCCAGCACTAACTGGTAGGTGGGTAAGAGGGCGGAACCCTCTGGGGACAAATGTTCGTTTGTCATGCATTCATTTACCACTAAAAATTAATATAAATATTATTTCCTAACGACCTGTTAAAAAAAATCTAAAGCAGAATACAAAAATAACCATTTCATATATATATATATATATATATATATATATATATATATATATATATATATATATATATATATATATATATATATATATATATATATATATATATATATATATATATATATATATATATATATATATGATTTCAAATATCATTTGATTAAAAATGGTACAAAAGATTTGAAAAAGGTATGTTTGGGCAAGATCTTTCTTTTAAGGTATAACTCATCTTAATTGGATAGAAATAAATTTCTAAGAGTGCTTTTTTGCAAAAGCTGGAAATGAGGATAAATTTTTTTTTAATGAATCTATTTTAAATAAATCTTATTGCAAATTT
>JABUQX010036677.1:67500-72500 GCA_015478945.1 Trachelipus rathkii
CAAGATAACCGCTTCATCATATCGTGGTCTTTGCAAAGCCTCCAACTCACCGGCATTCAACTGCAACAAAAGCTTCGTGACGTACGCAAGTTGGCTGTAATTGAATGGGCAGTGAGGCGAAGAATCCGTGAGAGAGGACTTCGATATATTTTTACAGGATAGCGCCACTCACGGGTTGGGTCCTCTTAAGGAGGGACAGAAAAATAAAAATGAAAGAAAATCCACCCAATCTCAAATCTAACTCAAATCTTTCAGGCGATCACAGATGAAGGCTTCAAAAAGAGAATGATTAAATACCCCATCGACCATCATACGGTCCACATATGACGCACTTGCAATAATGGCTTACCTTTTTAACGTGAATTGGATGTTGGAACGATGGTTGGCTGTTTCGCTCTCTGATGAGATCAAGATTTTTCTTTATGGTGATGATAGAAGAGGAAGGCTCCACCTCAAACCTGAAGAGTGGCTTGCGGTAGATCTTCCTCTTCCATCATTACCATGAAAGAGGGAGATGAGAGTCTACCGCAGATTCAGAGAGTGATTTGTGCCATGCTGCATAGAAAGAGTCACCTATGGCGGAGTTTCTTGCATGATCGTGACCGACATTTTGTTGGAAGGCTAGAAGGCAAAACCACCGAACTTGTCTTCATCGCTAGGTTAAATGATGGGCTCAAAAAAAGGGGTCTGACCCACCGTACATCGAGGAAATTCTTGTGAGCCATCTCGTACCATATGTCGGTTTTGTTTGCTAGAGCCTCGTGTTTATGCACGATATTGCCATTCCGCACATTTACGTTACACACGTCACTACCTCAAGCACGTGGGTATCTCGGTTATACAGTGGCCAGAACGCGGTCATGACCTGAACCCAATTGAACATCTACGGAACGAACTTCTGTTCAGGCAAGAATTCCTTCAATTACCTTATTTCAATACCTTAATTAAGACGGCAATTGAAGAAGAGTGGGAGAATATTCCACAAAATTAAATTATAATATTGATCAGGTCCATGAGAAACCGGGTACAAGCAGTTACAAAGAAATGTGGGGAGGGAAAACACAAGTTTTTAGGAATAAAATTTAAAATTTCGTAGTTCTGCTTCTTTCCTTCCGTTTCCTCACTTTCCATACCTACCCTGAAAACTGTTGGAATGGTATCTGTAATACCCTTAAAAAGAACTCACATTAGCGGCAATGAAGTGTTCATTCAAATCATACATTTTTTATGTAATAATTACATTATAAAATTATTAAATTTATTCAAAATGAATTGTGGTAGGAGGGTAGGTAGTTTATGACTATTACTAAATTTTCTATATATAATAATTAAGATCCTTTCAATGAAAAAGAAAGTCTAAAATCTTGTGTCATATTGTCGTGGTTGTAGTGTTCTGTCAGCGTTCAACAATTTACAAGCGATAACACCACTGGAACGCCTCTTGCTATTGTTCTAACACAACATCTAATTTATAGTCATACCTCATTCAAATATATAATATATCTGTTTAATTTGTTTCTACACTTTTGAGGCTTCTATATTCAACTGAGAAATACTTGACTCATTCTTGTTGTGCTATTACACTCGGTGACACGATAATAAAGAGAAAAAATAATATTAAGCCCAGTAAGTTTTCTTTTGCCATAAATAATCGTGGAACCACACCCTCACATATAAGTCAATTCGCCTTTGTGTTTCTGGCGTAACTTATGGCCGGATAACCAATAATTGATCTGTGCTTATACAACTAAAGTCTGCATCACGTGTATCGCTTCTGATCATTTGTCAGTTTACATCTCTAATTTGCCGTTTACTGTCGCGCTTTGACGATCACAATATAAGCCTATAAACATGCCTATTCTCAATGGTATAATTTGTATCGAATTTGGTGTATTTAAGACATATATCCCGCTGGATCTACTCCTCCTGCATTCTGATATGAAAGAATGCTTCGAAATCTTTTATCTTTATTTGTAGAGTCGCCGAATAAAAGCCCACCTTCACCATTCGGAATACGAACTGCAATACCTCCTAACGGTGCCTATCCAACATTCAGATCCGACAGGAGCTGTGCATCCATGTTTTACGTTTCTTGCTTTTAAAATATGTTTTGCGTCTGACTCGACGGTGAGCACTTGAGAGTCTCTGCACACCGAGGTTCGCGTAACCCGTCGAATCGTACATGCATTTATAATTTTTATGAAATATACGCTTCGACGTCCACTATTGTTATTCAATTAGTGCATAACCTTCAATTTCTACCTCTAATTTTCTCTTCTCATACTTAGGAGCCCTTTCAAACTAATCTTTCTACAATTTTTATAAACTTCTTACTCTATTATATCTTTTACCTACCGTGATGCATCTGTGTTTAATTACCTCTTACCATGTGATCCCGTGCTCATTCAAACTGTATTCAGTTTATATTATTGTACTGAGTACATTTATGTATCTTATATTTCTCATTCAATGAGGAAATCTTATAGGTGTTCAGTAGTGATCTATCATACTGTGACTGAGTTGATACATGTATATAAAATTTCGTGATGAGTGCTTGGTGACAACTTTCGTTAATTCTACACTCCTCAATTTATTACTTCACTCATCGCCAATATGGACGCATACTCAAGTCTCTGCAGACAGGGAAACAGTAGTCTTGGGATGGAAATTTCCTTCTATGAGTGAGAGAGGTGATTTATCCTCTGGTGGTTCCTTGGTTGCACTATCATGTTGGTGGGTTGGGTATTATTCTTAGATTACATACAGAATAAATACTTTTACTTTTTTTAAATAACATCTAGTGCCTAAATGAACCACCACCCTTTCAAATGAATTTGAAGTAGATTTTGTATGCTTCTAATAGTTTGGTAAGTTGTGATATATTATGAAATCTTGGAGGATAACGTATAGTAGAGATTCGTACTGTAGACTGAGCTGTTGAAAGAGTTTCAAGTTGGATTAATTTACCTGTATATCATTGACTAATTGATGATCAAATGGGAAGATGATATCATTTGAGACTATTAATGTAGAATACAAGAAAGTCCTAAAAGGAAGAAGCAATCTTGTGCTGCATTAAATATTTTACTTAATTTATAATATAACTTATATGCTACTAGCAAAAATTGAAGCATGCAATAGCATAATATAATTTATCTGTTGTGGTTTCCTTTGGGTGTGGAATTTATGTCGTAAATTTTATATTCTCGTGGAGCGATTGGATATAAGGATACAATGGATGTATGTCGGATGGTGGTTCGCTCTCCCAAGGTGTGTGTCTCGAGGAATAGATATATAGCACTGATCTCATTTTTCTTATTATTTATAGTAAATAATAAACTATCATTACTTGGCAATCATGTAAATAAAGTCATTAAATTCATTAATAGACAATTGCATCATCAGTTAGTATCTGCGTCAACAAAAATATTAAAATACCATGCCGGTCACTATTAAGGGCTCGGAGTAAAGTATCACTTATAATTGAGCTACAATTTGAAATTCACATATTAATTCCATTTAATAATAAATAGTAAGGTACAAGTTGGGAACCTGGTGTTACCTGTAACCTTAAAAAATGGGGTTAGGCTGGACCCCCCATTTCATTTGTTTGTTAAAATTCACCGTTGCTCGTATGATTCTTCTCATTCATGTCAAAAACTATTATCGTACCAATTTTTATCATGTATCTAATCATTATCATGTATATATATAATTAATTATATATATTAAAATATAAATATCAATATAGTATTAAATTATATAATATAAATAAATTATATATTATATATTATATATAAATATATGATTATATAATTTTATATATATATATATATATATATATATATATATATATATATATATATAATATTATATACTTATATATATATATATATATATGCTATATATATATATATATAACTCCTTCTTCCACAAAGAAAAATGAAACGGATACAAAAACCGCGGTTTGCATCTAACTTTCTTTTGACAACGTTTTGAAAATCAAACCTTCTCAAATTATACTAAAGATATGAATACATTTTGAATAGCATTTATATTGATCAAAGTTGTATTTAAGTAATTATAGACATATTCTGACACCACTTGCGCAAATAGGCCTTCAAATGTAGAATCATATTTTAAAAGTTTTCCTTCCCTTTCCTCGTTAACCAGGTGTTCCATGAGTGCCAGACTTGGTTAATATTTCAAATTGATCCCAAGACATTCCTTTTTCACTTGTATACATGTCATTGACCTCCTTCAATCGAAAAGGTCAAGTATTGACCCGGCTGACCTTGCATTTTTTCTAAAGTCGAAGTATTACTATTTGCCTCAATTATTGTGCAGAGACTGATTCTTGTACCAAATTGATCAGTAGAGAATACTGGTCTTATTATTTTATTAAAATGATAATTATTTTAATTGAAAAGTTATCTTTATCATTAATTCTCTATGGAGTAAAATATCGTTGACAAATGTGATTGTTTGCTGAAAAGTTTGTGTTTGTAAGGACTTCTATGATTTTTACGAAATAAATTAATTAGTTTATTAATAAATTTATTTTTTTATTATATAGTTTAAAGTGTTGTAACTATTTGATATTTATATTTATTTACATCATTAATTCAAAATGAGGTTTATTTGGTTAATTGCTTGTCGATAACTCTTTTCGCATCTTCTCTATCGAGTATAAAAAGGACGATTGAGTGGCGAGCAATCATTCTATTTACTGCTCTTATCATCAGTAGACTCCGTTCCCATAATTTTGCATTCCGGTCGAAAGAGATTCTACAAGAATCATTTTATCATGCAGTTTAAAGTAGTAATATTTTTGACGAAGCTTATTCTTCAAACGAGCCCTATCATTTTTAGAGGTTCCGCGCCATTTTTTGGAAGGCGTCTTACCGATGGTTAATTCAGGGCTGATGAATTTTTTTTTTTTATAAATTCTTTCACGGGACCATTGACAACTTTCCTTCCGATAAATAGTGATCTTAGAA
>JABUQX010036678.1:5000-14781 GCA_015478945.1 Trachelipus rathkii
ATAATAGTATATATATATAGTATATATATATATAATATATATATATATATATATATATATATAATAATATATATTATATATATACATATAATATATATATATATATAATATATATCTATATATATATATATATATATAATATATAATTATATAATACTATAATATATATATATATATCTTGTATATATATATATATCTATATTATAAATATCTATCTATATATATATTATATATATATTATATCTATTTATATATATATAATATACTATATATATATATATATATATAGGTGTATCGATTAATTATTGCTACAAAAATTTAGCAAGATATTCCTGATGAATTAGATATATGTCATAAAATTTCACTGAAAAACGCCTCGTTCCAAGATGCCAAGGTGACATCGAAACCTATGTGGGACATATCTGATATATTCCATGGCCCGTCCCGTGCACATCTCAACCTTTAATACTAAGCACCGTAGAAAGGTTACGCTACCTGTTATTACTAGTGTCCATTCCTCGCTTCCATTTATACATATCTAGTCCGTGTCTGCGTCAAGTTCTGGTGTTCAAGTGTTCGCTTCATAATTTTCCAAAATGAATTACAACTAAATAGTGAAATGTGCGATATGCATTGTATTCCGGGTCGTATACGATATGGTAATTCATTAGCAGCCATGAGTCTGTATGAAGAAATGTACCCTAATCGCGGTGTCATCCCGCGTCATACTATATTTGCACATCTCCTAACGTCTTAGAGAAACAGGATATGTTTTTAAAACTTATTATTTGGAAACGGGCGACCTCTCACAGGTATCAACTCCAGATGTCGGAAGAAACAGGTTCTCCAATGAACTTGAGGACAGTTTTCTACAACAAGTCAGAAAGATTGCGCTAGACACACATGTAAGTTATTCGACAGTTTTTCAGGTATGTTGAAAAATCTCCTTCTGATACCCTTATCACATCCAACCGAGTGCAGCGAACTTGTTAGCCAACAGATTTTCCCTGCAAGAGTAGCTTTGTTGTCGATGGATGCAACAGAAAAGATGCAGAAAATCCTAAACCCATTTAGCAGAATATGTTCACGCGACTGAGGCAAATTTCCAGAGACGCTATATAGACCTTCACAAAATCAATATGGCTATTACGGAACCACATGCAATAGTTGAAGCCGCATCAACAACAGTTTTTACATTGAGATGTAATGGGTCGGAATTGGTTTGGCGACATTTGATAGTCCATTCTTTTTATCCGAGCTCGAGGCTTACTGGAGACGTTTATCGCCAATTCTTGAACATGATTCCTACACCTATGGAGAGACGTACATTACAATAAGATCGAAATGTTTTCATGCACACGGCGTCCAGCTTCATTTCAGTTTAGGTTTGCTCGAACTATCTTAAACACTGTATATCTACGGACGTTGGATAGGTCGAGGAAGGTACATGCAACTTGGCCTCCAGACCTAAAGCATTGGATTATCTTCTTGTGGGGTCACCTGCAACATTGGTCTATACAGCAACAGTTGAAAGTCCGAAGAATTAAATGCTCTCATAATCGCATCTTGTGAACAATCGAACACTTCAGAACGAACACGGTATAATTTGAACGTGTCCGCCAATCAATGCGGTGCAGAAATAGAGGCTTGTATTGCCGCTGAGGGTGCTCAATTTTCACATTTTGTTATAACCTTAGTGCCACCATTGCTCGTACCTATTCTGTTGTATATTTCTGTCTGTGCAGTAAGTATGTCACTTCTTATAATTAAATAAATTGAATGAATTGTTAATTACCTTTCCAAAATTAGTTTACTGTTCCCTCAAAGTTTGGAATTTTAGAATAGGGTTTTCAAAACTTGTACCTTGGAAACGAGGCGTTTTAGGTGAAATGTTTATTAAAACATATTATCTTATCAATTAAATGCAAGGAATATCATACAGAATTTTTTCGCAATATTAATGAATACAACCCTATAATATATATATTATTTATATATTATATATATATATATATATATATATATAGATATATATTATATATATCTATGAATATTATAGTATAGATATATATTATATATATTATATAATATAGTTTTATATATATTTCCAAAATTTTTGTATATTTATTCATATTGTTTACACTCGGCATAAAAATTGATGCATTGACGATTGAGAAAATACTATCGTCCGCATGACGATGACGATAATCGTCCATAATATAATATTTATATACTATATATCCTCTTAATATATATAATTCACTATCATATATTATACTATATCTCTTATGTGTTGTAAAAAGTAGATGTATATTTACTATTACTAGTAGGGGGAATGTTTTGGATAATATGTCCTTTACTATCATATTTACTTAGTGCTAATTTACATTATTATAGCGTACTATCCCTATCTACTATATATTACTAAAGTAGCTTGGAGATCGGTGGTGCTTACTAGGCTTTGATGTCAGAATAGGAAATTATTTGCTTAGGGAAAGTCGCGTATACAGCAACTAGAATTTTCTCCACATTTTGTGGTTTCTCAATAGAGCTTGGGATAATAGGTCTAGTCATCAGGGGGTGCGCAGTTCGATTATTAAAATTCTCTACGGCTAATGAAAGATAGTATAAAAGCAGCAGTTAATGATCAACTTAAAAAAAGCTGTTTGATACTTAACACCTTGTAATCGATGTACTTTAAAAAGCTGTATGATGACAAAGCTGGAATGATACTGGTTGTTCGGTGTTTGATTTACATGTAGGCAGAGCGTGTTATATGAAATGGGCAGAAAGGTGTTTAAATGCTAGAATAGATATGTAATGTCGACAAGTATGTAATAAGCGTCGACTGCCAAGATAAGAACGTGCTAAGATCGTGTTTGTGTGTTGGCGCCTAAGCGATATGGTTGTTTTCACTTTAGGATTTATACGTCTATGGTTCGCTGGTGACGTGGATTCAAAATGACATTAGGTTCGTGTCGCCAGAGCGGGCTGTAGCTCTGTGATGAGCGCAGGGGTGCTCATTCACAGATACTCTCATACAACTGCGTTTTTATGCTTATTTTGATCAGTACTCGCTTTAATTTCTTTTTACATATACCGTCTTTATAAATACTTTATTTTTTTTCCTATTTCAGAACACTATGAGTACTTACGAAGAGCCTGTTTGCATAACCCCAATGTATTCTGCGCTACATCTGTGGTGAATATTTGCCAGGAGAACCAAAAAGAAATATTACTAACTTTGTGTAAGCAAGCAAATCTGGCATACTTTGGAATGAAACTCGGAGACCAGCAAGATAAGTTTGGGCTCTCCCATATGGTCCGTAAAACGCTGTGTCGAAAATCCTAACGAAAGTTAAGAAAAACTGGGAAACGAAGTATAGAAGGTTACTAGAATCTTGTGAGATGCGTTTTGGGTAAGTCGCCGGGAGCCGAAGAATCCCCAACACGTTGACTGTATCTCTTATACGCTTGGCAATTTTTTTAATGTGAAAGGTTTCCATTCGTTTTATATATGTATCTGTAAATTGAAGTATTTCCGGATTCATAGCAAGGCGACAGCTACTCAGCACCTCTCGACGATGTCCCATCCCAGTGTTCACTACACTCCAGACTAGCATTGTCTGATGCAGAAGATATCCAGGATTTGGTGTTTGCACACGTGCAGATAGTGGCAGTGAATATGAGAAAGTACTTCTATCAAGGCAACAGTTCTCCAGGATAGAGATCAATGATTTAGTAGAGAGTTAAGTCTCTTCCAAGCAAGATTCTGAAGCCCTTTTTAGATCTAGCTGAAAGTGAAGAGAGAAGGTCTCGAGGCCGAATGTAGATAACTGTTTTTTCTGGAAAGAGGGTTACGTTTACTATTTTAATTAGAGACGGAGACCTAGCTAATAGCTGTAGGAACAGCTGGATCTACTCCAAATGGGGTTACCTAAATATCGACCAGAAGATTGGCGATTGTTTATGGATAGTTAACGAGAAGCTTGAAGTGTTTTATTGAACATGGCAATAGTTAAGCATCGATTCCAATAGGTCATCAACGAAATTTTAAGAGAGGATATATGAAAATATAAGATATCTTGAGAAGCTTAGACATAATTAAACACCAGTGGTCTATAGTGAAGATGGTGCAACATCTACTCTGGGCAGCAAAGCGGAATATACTAAGTACCCTTGTTCAATAATGTTGTGGGATAGTAGGGTAATGAAGACACTGGGAAATATGTTGTATGGGCCTGCTATAGTGGAAAATAATGATGTAGGTCATAAATATCATTAACGAAACTGGTTGACAGGGGAAAAAATTTTTTCCCACCACCCACTCCACAATAAACTAGGACTGATGAAGCATTTGTTAGGGCTAGACAAAGATGGTGAATGTTTCAATATATTTGCAGATTCTTTCCAGGGTTGAGTAATGGGAAACTCAAAAGCTGAATCTTTAGCGCCTCAATTCGGCCAATCATCAAGGATGGACAATTTCATAAATTCCATGACTGATATTGAAGCATCTGCCTGGAAAGTTTTGTCTTGGATTGTTCAGGCAACTTTTTGGGCAAACCATATTCTGCCAACTATGTAGATGACTCAGTACAAAATGTTTTTAGACTCAAAAATTTGAATGCTAATCTGAGCATAAAAGTCTTTCTACATAGTGACTTAGATCGGTTTCCGGATAATCTGAGGATGTTATTAAGTGAGGAACAAGGGGGTGAGGTTCATCCAGATATCAAAGTGATGGAGAAAGATACAAGGAAGATGGGATACACACAATGATGGCAGAAAGCTATTGTGGAGCTTCAACGTATTGTCCACACATTCTGCACACAGAAAAATCATATAGACGCGATTTGTATGCATTAATGTGATTTCATTGTACGAATTGAATGTTTGACCTAATTAATTTTTATGTCTCTCCATTTATATATATATATATCTTCGTGTTTTTTTTTGTGAATTACGTTACAATAACATAAATTGTTGTTATTAATGTATATTTTGTTGACCACCCCTGTATCTCAAAACTAGAGCCAATCTAGGAAACGGAAGTCATATTCGGAATCAGGGCAACAAGTAACCTATAAAATGACCTTCAATGTTTTGCGCAAATCTTTTGTTGGCCAGTGAAATAATATAATAAAAAAATAAAATACTAATAATAATATAAATAAATATAATATAAACATAAATGATAAAAATAAAAATAATATATATATAATATAATAAATAAAAACTAATGGTTTTGAAGCATCAACAATGTCATGCAATAAAACTTATTGAAAATTATTATTGTTAAGAAGATGAGATGTGTTGATAGTTTTGATGAAGAGGGACTCCCAAGATCTTCCCATCCGTTTCTGATCGGTATGATTTGAGTATCGAAAAGTTTTTTGAGAAGATTGGGTGGTCCTGTGACATGGTATGCTCTCTTATGGCCGAATATTCGTGATTGGATAAGTGCCGACCTGTGCGAAAAAAGAGACCTTTGTGATTAGATATCGAAATCACTAATTGTAGGATAGTTTCACCTACGTAGCAGGCGTTACCGTCTACACACAAATATTTATATGCAACACAGGATCTAAGCAAAGGCAGGGGGCATCTCTTTGGAGCAGAAGTACGAACCTATAATATGGGAATTAACGCAAACAACTCTGAAGTCACATTGGGGAAAAGATGGTGTTAAAATTTCTTTAGGTAACCTGACCAGGTCTATAGAGCGGGATCCAAGGAATGGTAGCTTTAAGTAGATTTTATCTTTAGGTACATCGTACGATGGGTTTTTTGGACGGAATAAATTAGTAAAGTAAGAGCCCAATGTTTTATCGAAATTAATCTGGAAAACAGATTTATTGTAAAGAAAGTTCTTAAAAGTCCATTTTTTATGAAAGGATAACCAATTGGAGCAAAATTTATATGCTCTATCTATTCTACAGTAGATGCCTGCCCGTTTATATCCAAAGGGGATATAGCTGAAATAACTAGTGAGCTGAGGGGGTTTCGGTATTAATATGAAATTTGCTTTCCTTCTCTCCACAGACACATCAAGAAATGGACCTTCCATCACTTGCTTCCTCGTTTATAAATTGGATGTTTGTTGTTCAAATACTGTACTGTACTGTTTGTACTATTTAGAGAATGAGAACATGCAAACATCTGAACATCCTATATATACAGTATCTTAAACATCCTATATATCAGTATTAAGAAATCTTATTGTAACATAATTAGGATGGTCCCCTAAACGATCTTGAACTATTTTCCATAGGGTTTTTCTTATAAAAAATGAATGGGTTTCGAGATCAGTTTATAACCATCCTAATTCAGGTTACATCATATGTTAAGTATAATAGTAATACTTAAAAACATAGCCTATCATACTAAACTAGTAGGGTCCTAAACAAGACCTAACCTGGATGGATTTACAGCATCATCATCCCACCAGTTTTTGTCTCTGTATAGCACGATACTAGTCAGTTATTATATGTTTAAAATCTATGTATAGCTACTTAACAAATCTTATTGTAACCTGACTGAAAATCACCGATCTCAAAGCCCATTCAGTTTTTTAAAAAGAAAACCTATGGAAATGCCAAACTTTGAGGCTGTAAGTTTTCCTAAAGAGGTGACAAATATTTTTTTTTAAACTCTTCATTACTATTTTTTGAGTCTATACTGTGATTTTATAAAATCTGTTTAGAGGCACTTATTGTAATAAAAATTACACATGAGTTTAACCTTAATAACTGCTGTAACTAAAACCCCGCCAATTTGGCTTTCAATCATCTACCTATCCAATCATTCAAATGCAATTGAGTCACACTCAACACCTTCTGTGGCAAAAATTAACTGCCCTATTACTGAATGAATGCTTTCCTTATGAGTTTTTCGATTTTGCCTTTTGCTAAGAAATTTAGGAAATGCTAAGAAGTCGTTCGTTTATGTCCAATCTTTAGCACAATTTAGTAAATTAACGAAACTAGTATTTCAATTCTGTTAGGTGTCTTTCATGCTTTCGAATTTAAAAAATGCTAACGAAAAATGGTAAACAAATTAGATTGCAGCGTAGTAGTTTGTTGATTTGATGAATGTTCATTCATGAAATTAGATTTAAATCTATTTTTAATGATACTTATAGCAAATTGTTAATCGATTAGTTGTATCAAAACATTTGTTGCGTATCTTAATTTTTGTTTTATTCCAAACCACGTACTTCCATTAGAAGACTGGATCAAATTTTTGTAACATCAGTCGATTATGCGAAATTGTGCTAAACTGGGATTAGCATTTCTTATCCGCGTTAGCACAAAATGCAAAATTTAAAATGGCTTTTATTCATAAATGCATTCCTTCTTATTTCTTACATATGCAAACTTGCGAAATTTGCTTTCTACAGGAAACATTCCACGCTCCTTTCAGCTCCTCATAGCTCTTACTCAAACCAGAACATCCTTGGCTCTATAATGCCACTCTTCCAGCCTTATTGTATTTCTAAATTAAACTGGCACCATATCGAAATTATAGCTTCCTTGCTCTGTAAATGACATTGCGATTTAACTCTTGCATCTTAATTAGCTCTATCTTGTTCCAAAACTGATGGAATTTTAAGACAAATTTATTACAGATATTTAAACCCTTTAATATCCAGATTTGCTTTAGTTATTCATTTCGATTTAACTATAATGTATAGCTAAATATTAATCCTGCGTTCATAGATTTGTTATATTAATAACTATGACTCACTTCCTCTCCTCTAAAATGATTAATTATTTTTTTGCAACTCTGCAGTTTGAAATGGTGTTCTGAGAAATCTTTAATCGTGTCGTTTTGGGGACTTGCATGACTTCTTTGTTAACTGTTTTTGGAAAGGTCCCTCGCTTTTACATGACTAAGTCTCTCGAATTTGTCACATTTGCTAAACGAAAATTTTAGGAAATGTAAAGTTGCGTTCATTTTTGGTAATTTACCAAATTTAGGAAAATGCCAAAAAGTAAGAATTCTAAATTTGTAAGGTTGCTATTCCCGTGATTGTTGCTTAGGAAAATAGAGATTTGTTCAGAGATGAAACTAGTGGAAGAAGGTGCTGATTCGGGATTTTCTAGTTGGTGCGGTCAGGATGGGGATAGGCTTTAGGTGTATATAAAGGTTAGGACAATTATGTTTCAGAAAATATTAGGTTTTTTGGATTTGTGAGAATTTCTGGATAAGATCTTTTTGCAGCAGATGGAGTTCTTGAGTCGTAAAGGTGTTGAGCTTTCAGTACCAGTTTGGAGACTTGTTTAGCATAAAACTAGGTAAAGTTGGGGGTGTAAATCTGGGAACAAAAAATAGCAATGGTAGCTGTAGATAGTGGGGAGATAATAAAACTATGTTGTATACAGGGTTTAAATAAGATGAAGCATAAATAACAGCATTTCGAGTATCAAATGTTTTTAAACAAATGCATAGCCTTAGAAATAAAAGATGAGCTGATTAGTATACCATATGAGAATCTAGACATTATTGCATAACTGAGGCATGGTTAAATGAAGAATTATATGGAGACTCCTTTCAGGATATGAAATAGAGGGATTTCATTTATTATCCAGGTAGAAAAGAAGGGTGTGGTGGGTGGCGTTTATGTTAAAAGCAATATTCAATCTGTATGAATGACTGACTTTAAAACTAATGATATGCATCAGTGGGTAGATATCTTATATAAATAATATATAAATAGGGGCATTTTATAGACCCCTTGGCCAGAGTTGAGATTTTAGATGCGGAAATTGTGAAAGAAACTGAGACAGCATGCCACAGTATGAAAAAGGTATAGTCATATGGTGATTTTAAATGGCATCATTGGGATTCCTTGTCTAATATGGACCGTAGTAGTTTTCTGCAATTCATAAATGTATCTGATAACTTTTGAAATGTCCAAGACCACAAGATACATGCCTACTTAGACTTAATATAATAATGTGAAAGTAATGGTGGATTGAATTAGAAGTTGAGGAGAATTAAGGACTTAGTGAATAATATAATTAGCATTTTAAATATGAAATATATCTGGCCAAATTGCAAGTTAATAGGAAAAGATCTTAGATTTCAATATTTATTTATCAAATTTCGAGACTGCTTAGTGATAACTGACTGGGATAAAGAGTTTAAAGACAAAAACTGTTTTATATTATGTGGGAACATTTTAAACAATTTTAATGAATATTCAGTCAGTATTTTTTAAAATTAGGGTGGCGAAGAGAAAAACCTGTTTGGTGGAATAGAGAGATAGAGAGAAACTTAATAAAAAAAAGGCCCGGCAGAATGTTTTAAATATTCAAGGTAGTAAATAGGGAAGATGTTTAGAAAATTATAGGAAAAATAGAAATGAACTTAACAAGTCAATAAGAAAGAAAAAGAAGGCAAAATTAATTTAGCAAGGAATAGTATAGACCTGAAGAAGTTTTTTAGCTTTTTTATAATTTAAAAGTAAGAATAACATTTTCCAATTAAAATTGAATGAAAATTTTAGTGAGTTCAGATAAGGAAGTTGTCAACATTTTCATGCTTATTTGCTTCAGTGTTTACAGAGGAAAGATTAGATAATGGTTCAGAGACTAATATTCTTGTATGGCATGTAACAAATAGACTAACAGAATTTGATTTTGAGATAAAAGATATTAAACGTTTTTAGATCATATTGATCCAAGTAAACCTGCAGGCTTGATGACCTATGGTAGAATTCTGAAGAGGGTAGTGGTAGCACCAAGGCACTGAATTTGATTTTTTAAGCGATCTA
>JABUQX010036679.1:0-96348 GCA_015478945.1 Trachelipus rathkii
AAAAGAAAGATAACATATTTGATGTGGGCCTTTTAATTTTATGGACCATAATTAGGAATCTTTAAAATTTTGATTAAAAAAATAGATGAATTTTTTTTTTTTAATTTGAGTTATTATTATTATTTTATTGTAAATACATTAGGTAGGGTTTATGAATTTATTATATTTGTTTTTTATAAGCATTTCCTAAGCAAGAGACAGCCAAATTTGTTTTAGTTAAAAATAGACAATTTAATGTTACAAGTTAAAAAAATAAGAATTCTTTCGGAAAATTTATTAAAGCAGCAGATTGTGCTCTATACTTGGTACGACTGTTGTGAGAGAATGTATAGATTTATTAGTATATATAAGGGATATTCGGATGTATAAGAGAGGAGAGATATAGTGTTATGGGATAAGGGGATATAGGATGATTTGATAGATATGAGATAGATATAGGGATAGAAGAGTGTAGTTGCTTGCATAATGAAGTAGAGAATAAGTAAGTAATGGGTAGTGAGCGTAATACTGGCATAATAATCAATAAGAGTAGGAAGGTAGAATGTGGAATTTTTTTAGGATGTTAGAGATGAACGATAGTGAGATAGTAGAAGAAGAGGAGGAATGTGGAGAAGAGGCCTTATAGTCTTCATATTTAGACCCGTGTTGGTCATTTGTCAGGGATTTTGATCCATTTTTTTTATTGAAGGTGTGAGGTTATTGCAATATTTTATCTTAATGTGCCTTTAATTTTATTCTTTATTTTGAATTTTGAGAGAAGGATGGGAATTTTAATTAATATATATTTTTTTTATAAAGCATTTTCGTACGCAAGAGAGACAGCATATTGGGTCTGGCCGTTTAAAATCTGAAGTCAGATACGTTAAAAATTTAAAAAAATATCATTCTGGTGTGGAAGATATAGCTCTTATACATTGTACGTAACGTGGTTGGAATTTAATTTTACTGTTGTTTTATAAAAGCATCTGCATGTAATAGAGCCAACCTCTGGATTAATGGACAGGATTCATTATAAGCATATTTTATAGTCTTTAAAGCTAAGATCTGAGATAACAATGTTCGGAAATTTGAATAAGGAACAAGATTGTAATTCTTAAAAAGGAACAAGATAGTAATTCTTCTAACTTAATACCCACGGTTTCGAGTTTTTATTTGAATTTTTTTTTTATAAAGCGTCTGAATTAAGATGCGCCACATATTTGATGTTGCCGTTTTATTTATATGGACATATTAGTCGCAAATGTTTAAAAAATGGACTTTTTTTTGTTGACAAATTGATTATAGAAGCTTTATTTTAACTCCTTTAACTTTAACTACGGGGTTTGGGAATTTATTTATATTTGTTATTTTTATAAGTTTTCCTAGCAAGAGAGACAGAATCTGGATGTGGGCCGTTTTAAAACATAGACCAAATTTTTTAGTTAAAAGTTAAAAATATGCAATTCTTTCGAAATTTTATTAAAGGCCGCAGATGTAAGCTTTATAAATGTGCGTAACTGTGGTTTGGGATTTATTTTTAACTGTTTGTTTTGATATAGCTCTCACTTGTAAGAGGACAACATCTCTGGATTTAGGCCGGCTAAATTTAAACTAATTTAGTCGTTTAAAAGTTTAAGAATTGAGAAAAATTTCGGAAAATTTGATAAGGAGCAAGATTGTATTCCTTGGTAACTTAGTACTACCGTTGGAATTTAATTTGTATTTTATTTCATATAGCGTACGGAAATAAGAGAGCTACGTACCGTTGAAATAACCTTCGGGCGCATGGGACCTAAAAAGGGACACATAATCCAAGTGATATAAAAATGGATTTTTTTTTGAAAAGCAGGTTTAAAGAAGTTTTATTAAACAATAAACATCTGCACCTTCGGGGTTTGGGAATTTAAATTTTGATATTTGTTTTTTATAAAGCATTTTTTAAGCAAGAGAGACAGCATATCTGGGTTGGGCGTTTAAACATAGACCAATATTAATCGTTAAAATGTTAAAAAATAATGCAACACTATGGGAGCTTTTATTGATAGCAGCGTATTGTACTCTTATAAGTTGGTACGCACCTGGAACTCAAATTTAATTTAAATTTTATTTATTGGGAATTCTTTTAAAAGAGCAAACATATCTTTGAGATAGGCCGTTTAATTTTAAAGACATATTTAGTCGTTTAAAAAGTTAAATTGAGAAAAAGAATTTCGGAAAAATTTGAATAAAGGAAAGAGGTTGTAGTTCTTGTAACTTGTACTATGGATTTGGGATATATTTAAATTTTATATATATGGCATCCTATAAGAGTAGCCAACATATCTTAACATTTGTTTTTGTATATAGCTGAGATTAGGTAAGAAAATTTCTTTTCAAAAATACTGTTTTTTTTTGGAAATTTGATTAAAGAAGCTTAATTTCTTTTACTTTTGCAACTACGGGGTTTGGGAATGTTATTTATATTGTTTTTTTTAATAAGGTTTCTAAAAAGAGAGACCGCATATCTGGATGTGGGCCGTTAAAAACATATAAATTAAGATCGTTAAAAAGGTAGGAAAAATGGAATTCTTTCGTAAAATTTTAATTTATGTAGTAAACATAGCTGTTTTGACTTGAAACGACGTGGTTTGGAATTTAATTTTACTTTTGTTTATAAAGCATCTCCCATGGTAAGAGAGCAACATATCTGGATGTAGGCGCTAATTTTAAAGACATAATTTTGAAGTCGTTTTAAAATTAAGAATTGAGAAAAGATTTCGGAAAATTTGAATAAAGGAAGAAGATTGTAATTCTTGTAATTATTACCTACGGGGTTTAGCAATTTATTTAGAATTTTATGTTATGCATTAATGAAAATAAAGAGAAAAAACATTATTTCTTGATGTAGACCATTTTATTTTTTGAACCATAATTAGGCGGCTAAATGTTTTGAAATAATGGGTTTTTTTTTTTTTTTTTGAAAAATTTGAAAAGAAGCTTTGTTTCAACGAAGAGGGAAATATAGGAAGCCTTTTACCTACGGCATGTGGGATTTTTTTATATGTGTTATTTATACGTATTCTAAGCAAGAAAGACAGATATCTGGATGTGGGCTGTTTAAAAAATTAGCAATAATGTTGTTAAAAGTTAAAATTAAGCAATTCTTCCGGGAAAATTTTTTATTAAAGGCAGAAAGATTATAAGCTCTATAACATGATACTAACCGTGGTTTGGGAATTAATTTTACTTTTGTTTTATAAGCATCTCCATGTAAGAGAGCACTATTGGATGTAGGCCGGTAATTTTTAAGACGTAATTTAAGTTCGTTAAAAGTTAAGAATGAGTAAAATTTGGAAAATTTGAATAAAGGAAAAGATTGTAATTCTTGTACTTATTATACGGGGTTTTAGCAATTTTATTTAGAATTTTATGTTATAGAGCATTTCCTGAATAAGAGAACCAACATATCTTGATGTAGCTATTTATTTTTTTGAACCCATATAATAGGTGCTAAAATGATTTTAATAAATATGGAGTTTTTTTTTTTTTGGAAGAATTTGACTGAAAGAAGTTTCATGGTCCTTTTTTCCTTGGGAAAAATGATAAGTAACGAATTTTATTTAATATTTGTTATTTATCAAGTATTTCACTAAGCAATAAGAGAGACAGCATATCTGGGAGTGGGCCGTTTAAAAACATAACCAATAATAGTTCGTTAAAAGTTAAAATTAAAAGCAATTCTTTCGGAAAATTGTTATTAAAGCAGCAGATTACCTCGTTTGACCTTGTACGTTTGTCACGTTTGAATTAATTTTACTTTGTTTGAAAGAATCTCTTGACAAATTTTAAACTAGTGAATGTGAGGCCGACTCATTTAAAAGACATATTAGTCGTTTAAAAGTTACGAATTGAGAAAAATTTTGGAAATTTGAGAAACGAACAGATTGTATTGTTGTGACTAAGTACCTACTGGGGTTTGGGATTGTATTTAGAATTTTTTATTTAATTTCGAGACGAAGTAAATAAGAGAGCTTACTTACCTTGATGTGGGCTGTTTCATTTTATGGACTTTTAGGTTCGCTAAAATGTTTTAAAAATAATGGAATGTTTATATATTTTGATCACGTTTGAATAGAATTTGACCTCGTTTGACCTTGAATCGGGGGGTTTAGGAATTATTTATATTTTGTTTTTTTAAGCATTTTCTAAGCAAGAGAGGCAACATATCTGGATGTAGGCCTGTTCATTTTAAAGAAGACCAATATTAGGTCGTTAAAAATTAAAAATATGCAATTCTTTCGGAAATTTTATTAAACAGAAAGTTTGTAGCTCTTATAACTTGGTACGTACGTGTTTGGGAATTTAATTTTATTTGTTTTTATAAAGATCTCCCTTGTAGAGAGCCTCAAACATAATATTTCCCCTGAAAAAGAAATGGCCGGTTCATTTTTAAAAGACTAATTTAAGTCGTTTAAAAGTTAAGAATTGAGAAAAAATTTCGGAAATTTGAATAAGAGGAAAAAGTTGTAACTCTCGAGTACTTTGTACATGGCTTTGGAATTTTAGTTTAGAATTTTATATCAGTAAATGGCACGTCCTAACTAAGAGAGGAACATATCTCTTGATGTAGGTACGCCCGTTTTATTATATGGGACCATAATTCAGGTCGCTAAAGGATGTTTTAAAAATATGGAGTTTTTTTTTTTTTTGAAAAAATTTGATTAAGAGCTTTATTGTTAAGTCTTTACCTTTGCCACCTACGGGGTTTTGGGAGTTATTTATATTTGTTTTTTTATAACATATCTGGTGTGGGCCGTTTAAAAGAACAATAGACCAATATTAATGGTTAAATGTTAAAACAAATAATGGCATTCTTTCGGAAATTTTTTAAAGCAGCAAGTTGTAGCTTTAATGGTACGTAACGTGGTTTGGGAAATTTATTATTACGTTTGTTTTAAAAAGCTCTCCATGTAAGAGAGCCAATCTAAATGTAGGCCGCTCTGTCTTAAGCACAATAAAATTTAGTCGTTTAAAAGTTCGAAATTGAGAAAAATTTCGGAAAATTTGAATAAAGGAACAAGAATTTGTAATTCTGTAACGTATACCTACGGGGTATACGGAATTTATTTAGCGAATTTCTATTTTATAGAAGCAAGCCCTGAAAAAGAGAACTAAAATATCTTGATGTAGACCGTTTTAATTTTAATGAACCATATATAGGTCACTAAAATGTTTTAAATAATGGAGTTTTTTTTTTTTTTTGAAACTTTGATTAAATGAAGATTTATTGTTAACACTTTTTACTTTTGCACTAACTTGTTTGGAATTTATATCTATTTGTTATATTTATAAAGTATTTCTAAGCAAGAGAGACAAGCTTATCTGCATGTAAAAACATAGACAATTAATAAGTTCGTTAAAAGTTTAAAAAGTAAAGAATTCATATTTAATGATGATACAGCAAGATTGTAGTCTTAAACCATGTACGTACGTGGTTTGGGATTTAATTTTACTTTTGTTTTATAAAGCATCTCACTTGTAAGAGAGCCAACATATCTGGATGTAGGCCGGCTCATTTTAACGACAATTTAGCGTTTAAAAGTTTAGAATTGAGAAAAATTTCGGATAATTTGAATAAACGAACAAGATTGTAATTCTAACCTAGTACCTACGGGGTTTGGGAATTTATTAGAATTTTATTTCATATGCCGGAATAAATAAGGAGGCCAACTTACTTGATGTGGGTCGTTACTTTTTAGGACCTTAATAGGTCGCTAAAATGTTTTAAAAATAATGGAGTTTTTTTTGGAAAATTTGATTAAAGAGAGCCAACATATCTTGATGTGGGCCGTTTTATTTTATGGACCATAATTAGGTCGCTAAAATGTTTTAAAAATAATGGAGATTTTTTTTTGAAAAATTCATTAAAAAAAAAAAGCCTTATTTTAACTCTTTTACCTTTGCACCAACGGGGTTTGGGAATTTATTTATATATGTTTTTTTTATAAAGCATTTTCTAAGGAGAGACAGCATATTTGGATGTGGGCCGTTTAAAAACCTAGCCAATATTAGATCGTTAAAAAGTTAAAAATAATGCAATTCTTTCGAAAAAATTTATTAAAGCAGCAAAATTGTAGCTCTTAAAACTTGGTACGTACGTGATTTGGGAATTTAATTTTACTTTTGTTTTATAAAGCATCTCACTTGTAAGAGAGCCAACATATCTGGATGTAGGCCGGCTCATTTTAAAGACATAATTTAAATCGTTTAAAAGTTAAGAATTGAGAAAAAATATCGGAAATTTGAATAAAGAACAAGATTGTAACTCATGTACTTTGTACCTACGGTTTTGTTTAAATTATTTAGATTTAATTTTCATTTTACATCGTCTAATAAGAAGAGCCAACATATCTTGGTGTGAGCCGTTTCATTTTATGCACCTTAATTAGGTCCCTAATGTTTTTAAATAATGTTATTTTTTTTGGAAAATTTTATTAGAGCTTTATTTTAACTCTTACCTTTGCACCTAGGGGTTGAATTTATTTATATTTGTATTTTATAAAAAATTTCTAGCAAGAAAGACAGCATATCTTGATGTGGGCGGTTTAAAAACATGATCAATATTTATCGTTAAAAAGTTAAATAATGCATTTCTTTCGGAAAATTTTAATTAAGCAGAAAGATTGTAGCTCTTATAAATTGGTACGTACGCTGGTTTTGAATTTTAAATTTTACTTTTTGTTTTATAAAGCCATCTCCATGTAAGAGAGCCAACATATTGGATGTAGGCCCGGCTCATTTTAGTAACACTTTAAGTCGTTTAAACCGTTAAGAATTGAGGAAAAATTCGTAAAAATTTGAATAAAGAAACAAGATTGTAATGTTCTACTTAATACTAGGGGTTTGGGATTTATTAGATGTTTATTTCATAAAGCAAGTCCTGAAATTAAGAAGCAACATATTGAATGTGGCGTTTTACTTTTATTAACATAATTGGTCGCGAAATGTTTAAAAATAATGGAGTTTTTTTTTTCTTTTTGACAATAATTGAATTAAAGAAGCTTTATTTTAACCTTTTTACCTTTGCATAGGGGTTTGGAATTTAATTTAATTTGTTTTTTATAAAGTTTTTTCTAGCAGAGGACAGCATATTGGATGTGCTGTTTAAAAACATATGACCAATATTAGAATCGTTAAACAGTTATAAAATTTCAACTTCTTTCGGAAATTTTTTAAGCAGCAGATTGTAGCTCTTTCATGGTAAGTTGTGGTTTGGAATTTAATTTTCTTTTGTCTTTTATAAAGATCTTCACTTGTAAGAGGCCAACATATTGGTTATAGGCCGGACTATTTTTAAGACATATTTAGTCGTTTAAATCTAAGATTGAGAAAAAATTGGAAAATTTGAATAAAGAGCAAGAGTTGTTGGTAGTTCTTGGTAACTTAGTACTGTTACAGGGGATTGGTTGAATATTCTCTATTAAGATATTGTTATTTCATTATATTGCTATCTGTAGTAAGTAAGAGAGCTAACTTAATCTGGATGTAGGTCGTTTCATTTTAAAGTGGAACTTAATTAGGTCGCTAAAATGTTTAAATAAATGTGATTTTTTTTTTTTAAAACATCTCTTGAGAAGCGTTTTATTCTCTTGAGCCTTTACGCTGTGCACCTACGGGTGTTGTGGGATTTTATTTTATATTTGTTTTTTATAAGTCATTTCTGGAAGAAAGAGAGACAAGATATTGGGTGTGGCCGGTTTATATAATACGATGTAGTTATCTAATATTAAGAGCGTTATAAAAGTTAAATATAAGCATTGATTCGTTCGGAAAATTTTATAAGCAGCATTGTAGCCCCCCTTTTTTCCTTTAATAACTTGGGTACGTACGTGTTTGGGAATTTAATTTTACTTTGTTTTATAAAGCATCTTCCTTGTAAGAGAGCCAACATATCTGGAGATAGGCCGGCTCTTTTAAAGACAGAATTTAAGTCGTTTAAAAGTTAAGAATTCGAGAAAAAATTTCGGAAAATTTGAATAAATGGAAAAAGATGTAACATTCCAGACATTGTACCTATGGGATTTGGGAATTTATTTAGAATTTAATATAATATGGCCGTCCTCATAAGAGGGCCAACATTCTTAATTGACGTTAAATTTATGGACTTAAGTTTGGTTTCCATTTTCTTTTTAAAGTTATAATTGAATTTTTTTAAAAATTTCATTAAATAAACTTTATTTTAACTTTACCTTTGCACCTACGGGGTTGGGAATTTATTTATATTTGTTTTTTATAAAGCATTTCTAACAGAGAAGACAGGAATATCTGGATGTGGGCCTTTAAAAAACATGGAAAACTTAGATCAGTTAAAAAGTTTAAAAAATAAGGCAATTCTTTCGGAAAATTTTATTAAAGCAGAAAGATTATAGCTCTTATAACTTGGTACGTACGTGGTTTGGGAATTTAATTTTACTTTTGTTTTATAAAGCATCTCCCATGTAAGAGAGCCAACATATCTGGATGTAGGCCGGCTAATTTTAAAGACATAATTTAAGTCGTTTAAAAGTTAAGAATTGAGAAAAAATTTCGGAAAATTTGAATAAAGGAACAAGATTGTAATTCTTGTAACTTATTACCTACGGGGTTTAGCAATTTATTTAGAATTTTATGTTATAGAGCAATTCCTGAATAAGAGAACAAACATATCTTGATGTAGACCATTTTATTTTTTGAACCATAATTAGGTCGCTAAAATTTTTTAAAAATAATGTATTTTTTTTTTTTTGAAAAATTGATAAAGAAGATTTATTTTAACCCTTTTACCTTTGCAACTACGGGTTTGGGAGATTATCTTATATGTTGTTATTTTAAAGTATTCTAAGGCAAAGAGAGACAGCATATCTGGATGTTGCTGTTTAAAAACATAGACCAATAATAGTTCGTTAAAAAGTTAAAAAAATTAAAGACAATTCTTCCGGAAAATTTTATTAAAGGAAGATTAATAGCTTCTTATAAATGATACGTCGTGGTTTGGATTTAAATCTTTAACTTTTGGTTTTAATAAAGCATCTCCCATGTAGAGAGCCAACATATCTGGATCTTTTCAAAATCCATTTTAAAGACAATATTTAATTTAATTTAACAAAGTTTAAGAATTGAAAAAAAATTCGGAAAATTTGAATAAAGGAACAAGATTGTAATTCTTGTAACTTATTACCTACGGGGTTTAGCAATTTATTTAGAATTTTATGTTATAGAGCAATTCCTGAATAAGAGAACAAACATATCTTGATGTAGACCATTTTATTTTTTGAACCATAATTAGGTCGCTAAAATGTTTTCATAATAGAGTGATTTTTTTTTCTACAAATTTGATAAAGAAGATTTATTTAAACTTAATTAATACCTACCGGTTTGGGAATTTATTTTATTTTGTTTATTTATAAACTAAATTTCAAGCAAGAGAGAGCTATCTGATGTGGCGCGGTATAAAAACATAGGACCAATAATAGTTCGTTAAAAAGTTAAAAATTAAAGCTATTCTTTCGGAAAATTTTATTAAAGCAGCAAGATTATAGCTCTTATAACATGATACGTACGTGGTTTGGGAATTTAATTTTACTTTTGTTTTATAAAGCATCTCCCTTGTAAGAGAGCCAACATATCTGAATATAATGGTTTCATTTTAAAGAATAATCATTTAGAAGAGAAATCGAATATCAATGTTTATAAAATGTTGCTACATATGGCATTTGGGGAATTTATTTAGAATTTTATATATATGGCACATCCTACATAAAAGAGCGAACATATCTTGATGTAGGCCGTTTTATTTATGGACCATAATTAGGTCGCTAAAATGTTTTAAAAATAATGGAATTTTTTTTTTTTTTGAAAAATTTGATTAAAGAAGCTTTATTTTAACTCTTTTACCTTTGCACCTACGGGGTTTGGGAATTTATTTATATTTGTTTTTTATAAAGCATATCTGGGTGTGGGCCGTTTAAAAACATAGACCAATATTAAATGTTAAAAAGTTAAAAATGTTAAAATTCTTTCGAAAATTTTATTTAAAGCAGCAGATTGTAGCTCTTATAACATGGTTACGTACGTGGTTTGGGATATTAATTTTTACTTTTGTTTTTAAAAGCATCTCCATGTAAGAGAGCAACATATTCTGATCAAAGAGAAATTATTTTAGAAAGGAATATTTAATTACTCGTTTAAAAGTTAAATTGAGAAAAATTTCGGAAATTTGAATAAGACAGATTGTAATCTTGGACCGTTACCTACGGGGTATACGGAATTTATTAGAATTTTAATTTATAATACGAAACCTTAAGTTATAAAATATTTGATGTGAAGTTTTATTTTTGAACCATAATTTGAGGTAAATAAATTGTTTTAAAAAATAATGGATGTTTTTTTTTTTTGAAATTTGATTAAGAAGATTTATTTTAAACACTTTTACTTGCACTCTTGGTTTGGGGATTTATATCTATTTGTATTTAAAGTATTTCCTAAGAGAGGACAGGCAGCAATATCTGCTTGTATACATAGCAATAAAGTTCGTAAAAGTTAGAAATTAAAGCAATTTCTTTCGGAATTTTATTAAAGCAGCAACGATTGTAGCTCTTATAACATGGTACGAATGTTTTTTTTTTTTTTACTTTTGGTTTTATAATTTTCCACTTGTAAGAGAGCAACATATCTGGATGTGGGAGCGGCTCTCTTCTCCAGGCATATTTAGTCGTATTTAAAAGTAGAATTGAGAAAAGTTTTTCGATAATTTGAATATAGCAAGATGATTGTTAATTTTGTAGAACTTTGGTACTACGGGTGTTTGTAACTTATTTTAGTTTTTTCTATCACACGTCTAATAAGAGAGAACATTTGATGTGAGAATTGAATTTTATAACAATTAATTTAGTGTAAATGCTTTTAAAAATATGTATTTTTTTTTTTGGAAAATTTGATAGAAGCTGTGAATTTTTACGGTTTATACTTGCAAATACGGGGTTGGGATTTTTATATTGTTTATAAAGCGTTTGTAAAGCAAGAATACATGCATATTCTGGTATGTGGGGCGTTTAGAATTGACATTTAGATCGTTAAAAGAAAAATATGCAATTTTTCGAAATTCTTATTACAAGCGCAAGTGTAAGTCTTATAACTTGGTGTACGTACGTGGTTTGGAAATTTAATTTTTACTTTTGTTTTTATAAAGCATCTCCCAGTAAGAGAGAAAACATATCTGAATGTAGGCAGGCTTCCATTTTAAAGAAACATATTATCTTTTCCAGATCAGCAAGAAAAAAATCGGAAATTTGAATAAAGGAACATGATTGTAATCTTGTAAGCTATACCTTTGGGGTTTGGGAATTTATTTACGTATTTTTTTTTTTGGTAAACAAAAATATAAAACAGCATATTTTGATGTGGGCCGTTTTATTTTATGGACGATAATTAGGTCACTTAAAATTGTTTTAAAAAAATATTGGAGATTTTTTATGAAAAATTTAATTAAAGAAAGTTTTATTTTTTAACCTCTTTACTTTGCACCAACGGGGTTTAGGAATTTATTTATAATTATGTTTTTTTTATAAAGCATTTCTAAAGAAAGAGAGACAGCATATCTGGTTCGAAGTGTACATAGTCTAGCTATAGACAATATTGATCGTTCACAGAAGTTAAAAAATAAATGCAATTTTTCGAAAATTCTTATTTAAAGCAGCAAGATTGTAGCTCATAAAACTTGGTACGTACGTGGTTTGGGAAGTTAATTTTTACTTTTGTTTATAAAGCATCTCACTTTAAAGAGAGCCAACATATCTGATGTACACCGCTCATTTAAAGACATAATTTAAGTGAGTTTTAAAAGTTAATTAGAAAAAATTTCGGAAAATTTTATAAATAGAACAAATTTATTGTAAACTTTTGTCAACTTTTTGGTCCTACGGTGTTTGGTAACTATTTAAGAACCTTTATTTCATATAAACCGTACTAAATAAGAGAGCAACATATCTTGAAATGTAGCAGATTTCATTTTTGTCACCTTAATTAGGTCGCTAAATGTTTTTAATAAATATTTTTTTTTTTTTGGGAAATTTGATTTAAAGAAGCTTTATTTTAACTCTTTTACCTTGGCCCCTACGGTTTGGGATTTTATTTATATGTGTATTTTATAAAGAATTTCCTAAGCAAGAGAGACAGCATATATGGATGTGGGCCGTTTAAAAACATATACCAATATTATTAGATCTCAAGGAAGTTTAAAATATGCATTTCTTTCGGAAAATTTTATTAAAGCAGAAAGATTGTAGCTCTTTTAACTTGGTCATACGTGGTTTGGGGAATTTAATTTTACTTTTGTTTTATAAGCGATCTCCATAAGAGCCAACATACTCTGGATGTAGGCCGGATCATTTTAAAACAATTTAAGTCGTTTAATGAAGTTAAAGAATTGACGAAAAAATTTCGGAAAATTTGAATAAGAGAACAAGATTGTAATTCTTAAAACTTAGTACCTACATTAGGGTTTTTTGGAATTTTATTTGAATTTTATTTCTAAGACAACGGAGGTGTAGATAGAATAAGAAAGTAACGAATATAGGCAGGGATTATACGGTGTATCTCTATAGAGCTAGATATTGGAGCAGAAGAAGGTTATGAAGTGTGATATTTTTTTTTTGAACGATTATAGAGTATACTTTTTCCTATTATGATGTGGATTTGGGATTTAAGCTTTATATTTGGTTTTATTTATAGTATCTCAGGTGGAGAGACGAAGTAGGACTGAGAAGAATCCTATGCTGTGGAGCATGATGAAGATGTAAAAATAATGCAATCGCTATAGATATAACGCGGAAGAATCTTACAACGGCACAATTGTACGTCTCTGTCTAATATACACGTACGGGCCCGTGCCGTAAGGCAAATTTTTTAGATTTTTATTTGGTTTTATAAAGCATTTCCTATGTAAGAGAGCGACAGCATATCTGAATGTGGTCCGTTTAAAAACATAGACCATAATTTAAGTCGTTTAAAAGTTACGAATTGAGAAAAAAATTTCCGGAAAATTTGAATAAGTACATGATTGTAATTCCTTGTACTGATACCTAGGGGTTTGATTATTTAGAATTTTTTTTCTGAACATCTCCGATGTCGGACAATATCATATCAGAGCATACATAACGCTCAGACTTCAATGGGGACCGGCTTTGTTTTATGGACCATAATTAGGTCGCTAAAATGTTTTAAAAATAATGGAGATTTTTTTTTGAAAAATTCAATTAAAAAAAAAAGCTTTATTTTAACTCTTTTACCTTTGCACCAACGGGGTTTGGGAATTTACTTATATATCTTTTTTTATAAAGCATTTTCTAAGCAAGAGAGACAGCATTTCTGGATGTGGGCCGTTTAAAAACATAGACCAAGATACGGATTATGAAAAGTTACAAACTAAAGTTCAATAAGCATCAATTCGAAAAATTTATTTAAAAGCAAGCACATATTGTAGGGCGTGAATAGTATCTAGGTAAGCTACGGAGATAAAATTTAATTTTACTTTTGTTTTATAAAGCATCTCACTTGTAAGAGAGCCAAAATATCTGGATGTAGGCTGTCTCTTTTTAAAAACATAATTTAAGTCGTTTAAAAAATAAGAATTGAGAAAAAATTTCGGAAAATTTGAATAATAGAACAAGATTGTAACTTTTGTAACCTTGTACCTACGTGTTTGGTAACTTAATTAGAATTTTTATTTTCATGATAAACCGTCCTATATAAAGCACATAATTTGATCGTAGCGTTTTCATTTTTATTGCGCCTTATTTAGGTTCGCTAAAATGTTTTTAAAAAAATATTTTATTTTTTTTTTTTGGAAAATTTGATTAAAGAAGCTTTATTTTAACTCTTTTACCTTTGCACCTACGGGGTTTGGGAATTTATTTATATTTGTATTTTAAAGCATTTCCTAGCAAGAAAGCAGCATATCGATGTGGCCGTTTTTAAAAACAGACAATATAGATGGTTAAAAGTAAAAAATAATCTTCTTTCGGAGAATTTTTTAAAGGGCAAAAAAAATTGTTGAGCTTTTAATTTGGTAACGTACGTGGGTTTGGTAATTTATTTTACTTTGTTTTGTAAAGCATCTCCATGTAGAGAGCAATATATGAAATCCATTTTTAAAGAACATTTAAGTCGTTTTAAAAGTAGTTGAGAAACAATTCGGAGATTTGAATAAAGGACAAATTGTATTCTTCTACTTAATACTTCGGGTTTGGGATTTGTTTTGAATTTTATTTTCATACAGCAGGTTGAATAAAAAGGTAACATATATTGATGTGGCGTTTTATTATTATGGACATATTATGGGGAGAATTGGAATTAGGAGAAGAATGAGACATCCTTCAAAACACGAAAGGAAAAAATAGCACTGTTAACTTGCAGGGACTGTTATTTTATATGATATGTTGATTTTGTATTAGAGAAGCTTTATTTTAACTCTTATACCTTGGCAACTACGGGGTTTGGGAATTTAATTAATTTTGTTTTTATAAGTATTTCTAAAGCAAGAAGACAGCATATCTGGATGTTGGCTGTTTAAAAACATAGACAAATATTAGATCGGTAAAAAGTTAAAAATTAAAGAATTCTTTCGGAAATTTTATTAAAGCGCAAGATTGTAGCCTCTTATAACAAAGTACGTAGTGGTTTGGGTTTATATTACTTTTGTTTATAAAACATCTACCTTGTAAGAGAGCACATATTCTGGATGTAGGCGGCTCATTTTAAAGCAATAATTTTAAGTGTTTAAAAAGTTAAAGAAATTTGAGAAAAAAAATCGGAAAATTTGAATAAAGAAAGATTGTAAATCATGTAATTTTTTAAAAGGTGTTTGTTAACTTATTTAGAATTTTATTTCATATAACAGTCCTAAAATAAGAGAGCACCATATCTTTTATGTGAGCCGGTTTCATCTTTATGCCCCTTAATTAGGTCGCTAAATGTTTTAAAAACAATGTAGTTTTTTTTTGAAATTTTTATAAAAGATGCTTTATTTTACTCTTTTTCTTGCACCTAGGCGTTTATTTATTTATATTGTATTTTATAAAAATTTCCTAAGCAAGAAAGACGCATATCTTGATGTGGGCGTTTAAAAAAACATAGACCAATATAGACTCGTTAAAAAGGTTAAAAAATATGCATTTCTTCGGAAACTTTTTTATTAAGAGCAGAAAGATTGCTGCTCTTATAAACTTTATAACGTACGTGGTTTTTAAAATTTAATTTTACTTTTTGTTTTATAAGAGCATTTCAATGTAAGGAGCAACATAATATGGAGTAGGGCCGGCTAATTTAGAGCAATTTAAAGTGTTTTAAGTAAGAATTGAGAAAAAAATTCGGAAATTTGGAATTTAAAGAAACAGATTGGTAATTCTTCTAACTTATTTGTACGGGGTTTGGGAGATTTATTAAGAATTTTTCATAAAGCAAGTCTGATAAGAGAGCCAACATTATCTTGATGTGGGCCGTTTAATTTTATGGACTAAATTGAAATGCAAAATGTTTTAAAAATAATGGAGTTTTTTTTTTTTTGGAAAATTTGAATTAAAGAGCTTTATTTTAACTCTTTTTACATTTGCACCAACGGGGTTTGGGAATTTTATTTATATTGTTTTTTATAAAGTTTTTCTAAGCAAGAGGACAGCATATCTTGGTGTGGTTCGTTTAAATGAACTGGATATAGACTCGCTAAAATTAAAAAAATAATGCATTTCCTTCCGAAAATTTTATAACAGCAATATTGTAGCTCTTATAACTTAGTACAGTACGTGGTTTGGGAAATTTATTTACTTTTTAGAGAGCAAACATATCTGATGTAGGGCCGGGCTCATTTTAAGAATAATTTAAGGAGCTTTTAAAGTTAAGAGAATTGAGAAAATTTTCGGAAATTTGAAAATAAAGGACATGATTGTAATTCTTGTAACTTGATTTCTGAAATCAAGTCCTGATAAAGAGAGCCCAACATATGTTGCATGTGGGGCCGTTTTATTTTATGGAGCATAATTAGGTCCGCTAAAATATTTTAAAAATAATGGAAGATTTTTTTTTTGAAAAATTAATTAAATAAGCTTTTTTACCTTTTAACTTTGCACCAACGGGGTTTGGGGGAATTATTTATATTTGTTTTTTTGTAATAAGCATTTCCTAAGCAAGAGAGCAAGCATATCTGGATGTGGGCCGTTTAAAAATACGATAGACCAATATTTACATGTATAAAAGTTAAAAAAAATAATGCAATTCTTTCGGAAAATTTTATTAAAAGAGAAAGATTGTAGCTCTTATAACTTGGTAGTACGTGGTTTGGAAATTTTTTAACATTTGTTGTTTATAAGCCAGTCTCCGAGAGTGGTTAAAAGTGAAGAACATGAATAATGCGGATAAGATTTATAGGTTTGAGGATACATAATTTTAAGACATAATTTAAAGTCGTATTAAAAGTTAGGAATTGAGAAAAAATTTCGGAAGATTTAGAATAAAGGAAAAAGATTGTAATCCTTGTAACTTGTACTACGGTGTTTGGGATTTATTTAGAATTTTACGATTTTTTTCTGAATTCCTTAACTTTTAAAACGACTTAAATTATGTTCTTTAAATGAGCCGGCCTACATTCAGATATGTTGACCTTTACATGGGAGATGCTTTATACAACAAAAGTAAAATTACCAAACCACGTACGTACTAAGTTATAAGAGCTACAATCTTTCTGCTTTTATAAAATTTTCCGAAAGAATTGGCATTATTTTTTTTAACTTTTTAACGATCTAATATTGTTTTATGTTTTTTTCTACATGCAGATATACTGTCTCTCTTGCTTACGAAAAATGCTTTATAAGATATAAATATGAAAGCTAAAGTGAGAAATATCCACAACCCCGTAAGTGCAAAAGTAAAAAGAGTAAAATAAAGCTTCTTTATATTAAATTTTAAAAAAAAACTCCCTTATTTTTTAAAAAAAATGTTAGCGACCTATATTAAGTTCCATAAATTTGAACGTCCAACATCAATGATATGGTGGCCCTTTATTGTAGGACGTACTATATGATATAATAATCTAAATAATTCCTAGAAAATACACCGTAAGGTCAAAGTTATAAGACTTTACATCTTCTTTCCTTATTCAAATTTTACTCGAATTTTTTCTCATTCCTAACTTTTCAAACGACTTAAATTATGTTTTTAAAGAGCCGACCTACATGCAAATATGTGCCTCTTTACATGGAGATGCTTTATATAAACAAATGTAAAATAATTCCCAACCACGTACGTCAGTTATAAAGTCAATCGTTCTCTTTATAAAATCTTTTCGAAGAATTGCTTTATTTTTTAACTTTTTTAACGATGTAATATTGGTCTAGTTTTTTAAAACGGCCACATCAGATGGCTGTAACTAGAGTTGGACTTAATTGTTGTGTTAAAATATAAAGTAAATTCAAAATAACAGTATTGGCAAAGGTAAAAGAGTTAAATAAAGTTATTTAATTAATTTTTCAAAAAAAAAACTCCATTATTTTTAAAACATTTTAGCGACCTAATTATGGTCCATAAAATAAAACGGCCCACATCAAGATATGTTGGCTCTCTTATTCAGGACTTGCTTTCGTAGGTATCAAGTTACAAGAATTACAATCATGTTCCTTTATTCAAATTTTCCGAAAATTTTCTCAATTCTTAACTTTTAAATGCCTTAAATTATGTCTTTAAAATGAGCCGGCCTACATTCAGATATGTTGGCTCTCTTACAAAAGTAAAATTAAATTTCCAAACCACGTACGTACTAAGTTATAAGAGCTACAATATTTCTGCTTTAATAAAATTTTCGGAAGGAAATGCATTATTTTTTAAATTTTTAACGATCTAATATTGGTCTATGTTTTTAAACGGACCACATCCAGATATGCTGTCTCTCTTGCTTAGGAAATACTTTATAAAAAACAATATAAATAAATACCCAAACACCGTAGGTGCAGAAGGTAAAAGAGTTAAAATAAGTTCTTTATAATTTTTCAAAAAAAAAAAAAGTCCATTATTTTTTAATTACATTTTTGGCATCTATTTGTTAATAATAACGCCCACATCAAAGATATCTCTCTTATTCAGGACTTGGCTTTATGAATCATAAATTCTTACATAAATTTCACCCAGTGATCGTATTAAGTTAGAAGAATTACAATCTTGTTCTTTATTCAAATTTTCCGAATTTTTTTTTCTCAATTCTTAACTTTAAAACGACTTAAACTGTCTCTAAATTAGCCGGCCTAATTCAGATTGTCTGCTGCTCTTACATTAGGAATGCTTTTTAAACAAAGTTAATTAAATTTAAAACCGATGTACGGAAAAATCATAAGGACTACTGTCTTTCTGCTTGAATTAAATTTTCTGAAAGAATGTTTATTTTTTTAACTTTTTAACGATCTAATCTTGGTCTATGTTTTTAAAGGCATCAAGACTATGCTGTCTTTCTTGCTAGGAAATGTTTTTATAAAATACAATATAAATTAAATGAACCGTATTGGCAAAGGTAAAAGAGTTAAAATAAAGCATCTTTAATAAATTGTTTATGAAACTCCATTATTTTTAAAAGATTTTAGCGACTAAGTTAAGGGAGCATAAAATGAAACGGTCACTCAAGATATGTTGGTCTCTTATTTAGGAAGTGGTTATATGAAAATAAAATTCTAACTTAGTTAACAAAACGTAGTACAGAAGTTAGATAGTTTACATGATTTGTTCTTTTTATTCAAATTTTCCCTATATTTTTTCTCAATTCTTAACTTTTATAACTGCCTTTAATAATTATGTGCTTAAAATTGGGCGGCCTACATCCAGAGTATGTTGGCTCTTCTTACAGTTGAAGATGTTTTATTAACAAAGTAAAATTAACATATACATTATGTCTAATATGTAGAGCTACAATCTTGCCGCAGTTTAGATAAATTTTCGAAAGAATTGCATTATTTTTTAACTTTTTAACGATCTAATATTGGTCTATGTTTTTAAACAGCCCACATCCAGATATGCTGTCTCTCTTGCTTAGGAAATACTTTATAAAAAACAAATATAAATAAATTCCCAAACCCCGTAGGTGCAAAGGTAAAAGAGTTAAAATAAAGCTTCTTTAATCAAATTTTTCAAAAAAAAAAAAAAACTCCATTATTTTTAAAACATTTTCGCGACCTAATTATGGTCCATAAAATAAAACGGCCCACATCAAGATATGTTGGCTCTCTTATTCAGGACTTGTTTTTAGAAAAAAAAATCTAAATAAATTCCCAAACCCCGTAGGTATTAAGTTAGAAAAATTACAATCTTGTTCCTTTATTCAAATCCCGATTTTTACACATTCTTGACTTTTAAACGACTTAATTGTCTTTAAAATGAGCGCTTACATCCAGATGATGTTGGCCTCTCCTACATGGGAATGCCTTTACAAAAACAAAAGTAAATTAAATCATCCATACGAAAGTACGTACTAAATTATAAGAGCTACATTTTTTTGTTTTTAAATAAATTTTCCGAAGAATTGCATTATTTTTGAAGCTTTTTACGATCTATATTGTCTATGTTTTTAATACGGCGCACATCCGATATGCTGCTTTTCTTGCTTAGGAAAATGCTTTAATAAGAAATAAATGATAAATAAATTCCAAACCGGTAGGTGCAAGATAAGCATAGAAGTTTCTTTAATAATTATTCAAAAAAAAAAACTACATTATTTTAAAACATTTTATGCGACTCATTAAGGTGCATAACATGAATAGCGGTCACATCAAGAATGGATTTGGCTCTCTTATTAATGAGGTTGTGTGTATATGGGATAAGATTCTAAATAAGTTACAAAAACGGCGTAAGTACAGGTTACAAAGTTCATCATGTTTCTAAAATTATTCATCATTTTCCGAATTTTTTTTCTCATTTTATTTTTTAAACCACAGAAATTTAATTGTTTATAAAAATAATAGAACAGCGTGCATTCAGATTTTCGCTTGATTGAGCATTGTGTGATGGACTTATTAAAACACTGTATTAGATGTATTTCTACAAAGCAAGAACTATGTATACGTAAAATGTTTTTAAGAGCTACAATTTTGCTGCTTTAAAAATTTTTTCGAAAGAATTGCATTATTTTATTTAACTTTTAACAGTAATTCTAGTATAGTCTATAATTATAATACCTGATAAATCATATATAATAGATATGAATTGTAGAGAAATATAGTTATGAGAAAAAGATCGTGTGAGAGGAATGTAGAGTTAAATATAAGCTTAATGAGTTCTTGGAGATCTATATAAAAGATGGACTACTACATTTTACTCAGCGTTAGGCGTAACAATCTGATGGATCAATATATTACAATAGATCGGCACTAGTGGAAAGTGTGAGGGAATAAACTTAGTCGAGGTGTGTGTGACTAGAGCTATGTGGTGTCGGTGACAAACCATTGCAAATTTCTATCGGTGCTCCTCCTTCGCAAGAATTTTTCAAATTTTCCGCTAATACAACTCCTTCCTTTTAAACGACTTAAATATGTCTTTAAAATGAGCCGGCCTACATTCAGATAGGTTGGCTTTTTAGGGATATGCTTTATAAAACAAAAGTAATTAAATTTTTTCAAACCACGTACGTCTGTTCTTTATAATCTTGCTGCTTTAATAAAAATTTTCGAAAGAATTGCATTATTTTTTAACTTTTTAACGATCTAATATTGGTCAATGTTTTTAAACAGCCCACATCCAGATATGCTGTCTCTCTTGCTTAGGAAATACTTTATAAAAAACAAATATAAATAAATTCCCAAACCCCGTAGGTGCAAAGGTAAAAAGTTAAAATAAAGCTTTTGTAATGCATTTTTCAAAAAAAAATGTCATTATTTTAAAACATTTTTGCGACCTAATTATGGTCCATAAAATAAAACGACCCACATCTAGATATGTTAGCTTTCTTATTCAGAACTTGCTTTATGAAATAAAATTCTAAATAAATTCCCAAACCCGTAGGTATTAAGTTAGAGGAATTACAATCTTGTTTTTTTCAAATTTTCCGAATTTTTTTCTCAATTCTTAACATTTAAACGACTTAAATTGTCTTTAAAATGAGCCGGCCTACATCCAGATATGTTGGCTCTCTTACATGGGAGATGCTTTAATAAAATTTTTCGAAAGAATTGCATATTTCGTAACGTACCAAGTAATAAGACTACAATCTTTCTGCTTTATAAAATTTTCCGAAGGAAATGCATTATTTTTAACTTTTTAACGATCTAATATTGGCCTATAATGTTTTAAAACGGCCCACATCCAATATGCTGATTTTCTTGCACTTAGGAATGCTTTTATAAGATACACATAAAATAAATTCCAAACCCGTAGGTGCAAAGGTAAAAGAGTTAAAAATAAAAGCTTCTTTAATCAATTTTCCAAAAAAAAAAATATTTTTAACATTTTAAGCGACCTAATAAGGCATAAATGAAACGGGCTCAACATCATGATATGTTTCTCTCTTATTTAGGAGTGTTTTATATGAAAATAAAAGTTCTAAATAAGTTACCAAACACCGTCGGTACAAGTTACAAAAGTTACAATCTTGTTCTTTTATTAAATTTTCCGAAATTTTTTCTTAATTTTTTTTAACTTTTAATTTTGACTTAAATTATGTCTTTAAATGAGCCGGCCTATCTCCAGATATGTTGGCTTCTTACAATTGAGATGCTTTATAAACAAAAGTAAAATTAATATTCCAAGACCAGTACGTACGAAGTGATATAAGAGCTACAATTTGTTGCTTCTAATAAAAATTTTCGAAAAGAATTGCATGTATTTTTACTTTTAACGATCTAATATTGGTTCATGTTTTTAAACGGCTACATCACAGATATGCTTCATTGTTACTCATGATATATTAATAAAAAAACAATATAAATAAATTCCTAAACCCCGTTGGTGCAAAGTAAAAGAGTTAAACTAAAGCAGCTCTATTAAAATTGGTAAATAAAACATCTCCATTATTTTTAACATTTTATGACTAATTATGGTCATGAAATACAAAGGCCCACATCAAAGATATTGTTGGCTCTCTTATTCAGGACTTGTAAAGAAAAAAAAATCTAAGCATAACTGAAACCTAAGCATATAGTTACAAGTTTAAATCACTTCCTTTATTAAAATTGTTAAAATGTTATTCTCAAATCTTAACTTTAAACGCCTTAAATTATGTCTTAAAATGAGCCGGCCTACCAGATATGTTGGCTCTCTACATGGGAGATGCTTTATAAAATACAAAAGTAAAATTAAAGTTTCAACACGTAGTACCAAAGTTATAAAGTTACATCTGCTGTTTAATAAGAATTTCGGAAAGAATTGCATTTTTTTTTTTTCTTTTTAACGATTCTAAATTGGTCAATGTTCTAAACGCCCACCATCCAGATATGCTGTTAATTTCTTGCTGAGGAAATGCTTTATAAAATACACATTATAATAAATGTCCAACCTCCGTAGTGCAAAGGTAAGAGTTAGAAATAAAGCTTCTTGTAATCAAATTTTCCAAAAAAAAAACTACATTGATTTGGTAAACTTTTAGCGACCTAATTAAGGTGCATAAAATGAAACGCTACATCAAGATTATGTTTGCTCTCTTGATTGTAGGCACGTGTGTATATTGAAATAAAGTTCTAATAAGTTACCATACACAGTAGGTACAAGTTAACAAAGTTACACTTGTTTCTATTATTCAATTTTCCAAAAATTTTTCTCAATTCTTACTTTTAACACACTTAATTATGTTTTAAAATGAGCCGGTACATCCAATTGTTGCTCTCTACATGGAGTGCTTTAAAAACAAAGTAAAATTAAATTCAAAACCACGTACGTACTATGTATATATAAAGAGCTACAATTTTGCTGCTTTAATAAAAATTTTCCCAAACTTTTTAACTTTAACTTTTTAACGATCATATATTGGTCTATGTTTTTTACATGCAGATATGTGTTCTCTGCTTAGGAAATACTGTTATAAATTACAAATTAGATATAAATTCCAACAAGTTAGGTGCAAAGGTAAAAGTGTTAAAAATAAATCTTTTTAATCAAATTTTTCAAAAAAAAAATACTCCATTATTTAAAACATTCTTAGTGACCTAATTACGGTTCATAAAATTAAACTGTCTACATCAAGATATTTTAGTTCTCTTTTTTTTCGGGCTTGTTCTATAAAATAAAATTCTAATAATTCGCTATACCAGGTATTAGGTTACAAGAATTACAATCTTGTTCCTATTTAATTTTCGAAATTTTTTCATTGTTGACATCGAACGACAGCAATTATGTCTTTACAATGAGCCGGCCTACATTTCAGATATGTGCTCTTCTTACATGGTAGATGCTTTATAAAACAAAAGTAAAGTTAAATTCCCAAACCACGTCGTACCATGTTATACGAAAAAATAAGAAAAATAAGCAGCATGAGGAAGAGTACAATCTTGCTGCTCTTAATAAATTTTCCGAAAGAATTTGCATTATTTTTAACTTTTTAACGATTTAATATTGGTCTATGTTTTTTTTCAAAACGGCCCACACCCAGATATGCTTTATAAAACAAACAATATATAACAACGGTGAATAAGGTTGTGCCACAGGTGCATCGCTTGTGATGAAGCCTCTTTAATCAAATTTTCAAAAAAAAAATTCCCATATTTTTAAAACATTTTACCGACCTAATATGGTCATAAATGAACGGCCTACCTAAGATATTGTTCGCTCTTTTATTAGGCCGGCCATATAGATATAAAATCTAATACAAATCCCAATGCCATACTGTACAAAGTTATAAGAGTACAATCTTTCCTTTATTCAAATTTTCCGAAATTATGTCTTTAAAATGAACCGGCCTATCTTCAGATATGTTGGCTCTCTTACAAGGGAGATGCTTTATAAAACAAAGAATAAAATTAAATCCAACACTTCCGTATCATGTTATAAGAGTATAATTTGCTGGCTTTGAATAAAATTTTCCGAAAGATATTGATTTAATTTTTAGCTTTTAAGCGAACTATTATGGTCTATGGTTTTATACGGCCACATCCAGATATTGCTGTCTCTCTTGCTGGAAATTAGATTTATAAATAACAATATAAAATATAGATTCCCAACCCGTAGGTGAAACGGTAAAAGGTAAATTAAATTTCTTTGTATGAAAGTTTTCGTAAAAATAACTCCATTATTTTTAATAAATTTTAGCGACCTAATTATGGTTCAAAAAATAAAATGGTCTACATCAAGATATGTGTGTTCTCTTATTCAGGAATTGCTCTATAAACATAAAATTTCTAAATAAATTTGCCTAACACGTGGTAATAATTACTAAGAATTAATCTGTTCCTTTATTCAAAATTTTTTTTTTTATTTTTTTTTCTTTTTTTTTTTGTTGTTTTTTTTTTTTTTTTTTAATTATTATTTTTTTTTTTTTTTTTTATTTTTTTTTTTTTTTTTTTTGTTTTTTTTTTTTTTTTTTTATTTTTTTTTTTTTTTGTTTTTTTTTTTTTTTTTTTTTTTTTTTTTTTTTTTTTTATTTTTTTTTTTGTTTTTTTTTTTTTTTTTTTTTTTTTTTTTTTTTTTTTTTTTCCGGAATTTTTTTTTTTAACTTTTTAACGCCTTAAATTATGTCTTTAAAATTAAGCCGGCTCATCCAGATATGTTGGCGTCTCTTACATGGAAGATGGCTTTTCAAACAAAGTTAAAATAATTCCCATAAAACACCAAGATCACGTGACGTATCAGTTATAAGAGCTATAATATCTTTCATTTAATAAAATTTTTAGCAAGAAATGTTTAATTTTTTTTAACTTTTAGTAACGAAAGTTTTGTGGGTCTATGTTTTTAACAGCAATCAGATATGCTGTCTCTCTTTGCTTTAGGAAAGACTTTTTATAAAATACCAAATATATAATAAATTCCCACCCGTAGTGCAAAGTAAAATGTTATAATAAATCTTAGTTTATCAAATTTTTCAAAACAAACCATACTCCGTTATGTTTAAAACATTTTGGCGACCTAATTATGGTTCAAAAAATAAATCGGTCTACCCATCAGATATGTTCTGTTCTCTATTCAGGATTGCTCCTATAACATAAATTCTAATAAATTGCTAAACCCCGTAGGTATAAGTTACTAGAATTACAATCTTGTTTCTTTGTTCAATATTTCAACCCCTTTTTCTCATTCTTAACTTTTCGAGCTTAAATTATGTCTTTAAATTAGCCGCCTACTCCAGATATGTTTGTGCTTCTTACATGGGGTGCTTATAAGAACAAAAAGTAAATGTAATTCCCAAAAACACGTACGTAACCAGTTATAATGAGCTAATAATCTTTCTGCTTTAATAAAATTTCCGAAAGAATTGCGGCATTATTTTTTAACTGCTTCATTGATCGTAGCTATTCATAATGAATTTGAATCTTACAACTTCATTGATGTATTCTTGTTTAGGAAAGAATAAAAACCAAAATGTTTCAATATAACCCGTCAGGTGCAAGTAAAGTTAAAATAAAGCTTCTTTAATCAAATTTTCCCAAGAAACTCCATTATTTTTAAAAAAAATTTAGTGACCTAATAAGGTCCTTAAAATTTAAACGTCCAAGATTAAGATATGTTGGCTCTCTTATGTGTGACGTGCTATATGATATAAAAAATTCTAATAAATTCCCCAAATCTCATACTTACAAAGTTTCCACTAGTTACGATCTTTTTCCTTATTAACTTTTTTAAGAAATTTTTTTCGTCAATTTTAACTTTTTATTCTACTTTAATTATGTCTTTAAAATGAGACGGCCTATCTCCAGATATGTTGGCTCTCTACAAGGAGAGATGCTTATCAAGAACAAAGTAAAATTATTAACAAACCAGGTACGTACCAGTTATAAGAGCACGCAATATTGCTGTTTAAATAATAATCTTCCATACAACTATATTATTTATTGACATTTACGGCCTATAACCATCCTATGTTTTTAACGGCCCCACCAGATATGCTGTCCTGCTCTTCTTAAGAAATGCTTATAAAAACAATATACAATAAATTCCCAACCCCGTAGGTGCAAGGTAAAAGAGTTAAAATAAAGCTTCTCTAATCAAATCTTACAAAAAGAAATATCATTTTTTTTAAAACTTTAGGACATAATTAAGGTCATAAAGAAACGGCTACATATAGGTACCGTTTAGCCTCTATATTTACATCACGCTCATCATACATGCAATACAAATTAATAAATTCGCAAACCCTGTAAGGTACTAGTTTACAGAAATTACAATCTTGCTCTTTATTCAAATTTTCCGAAATTTTTTCTCAATTCTTAACTTTAAGAATTAAATTATGTCTTTAAAATTAGCCGGCTTTCCAGATATGTTGGCTCTCTTACAAGTGAGATGCTTTATAAAACAATAAATTACGTCAACACATACGTAACATGTTATAAGAGCTACAATCTTGCTGCTTTAATAAATTTTCCGAAAGAACTTGAATATTTTTTAACTTTTAAGATTAAATATTGGTTCTTTAATGTTTATACAGCCCACATACAGATATGTTGTCTTTTAAAATAGAAATCTTTATAAAACAAATCTAAATAACTTCCAAACCCTGTAAGGTGCAAGTAAAAGATAAAATAAAGCATTCTTAATCAAAAATTTTTTGCAACAACACCAAAAAAAAACTCCACATTATTTTTCAAACATTTCTCCGCGACCTAACCAGGCTTCATAAAATACCAACGGCCCACCTCCAAGAATCATCAGTCGCGCTCTTCTATCTCAGACTTGCTTTACTGAACATCACAACTCTCCTTAATACAATTCCCACTCCGTCACCGTCTCCTCAAGTCTCAAGCCAGCACTTACATTCTTGTTTCTTTATTCAAGATTTTACGAATTTTTTCTCAGTTCTTAACTTTTAAGTTCGAAATGTGTATTAAAATATGAGCCGGCTAATCCGTATGTTGGCTCTCTACTGGAGCTTGCTTTTATAAACAAAGTTAAAATTCAAATTTCAAAACACGTACGTACCAAGTTATAAGAGCTAAATCTTTCTGCTTTAATAAATTTTCCGAAGAAATGCTTATTTTTTACTTTTTTCACAACATCCATTGCTTCTCTCTTTGAAATCGACCTAATCAAATATGTGTCTTTCAAGTTTCAATATTTCCGCTTCACTACTATAAATAAATTCCCAACCCCGTAGGTGCAAAGGTAAAGAGTTAAAATAAAGCTTCTTTAATACAAATTTTCGCAAAAAAAACTACATTATTTTTAAAGCATTTTAGCGACCTAAAAGGTGCATAAAATGAATCGGCTCACATCAAGATATGTTGGCTCTCTTATTTGGACGTGTTAATGAAATAAATTCTAAATGTTAAAACCCGTAGGTCGAAATTTATTTTTGGTTCATTCAAACATTTATGCAATTCTGTTAACCAATAATTTTCCTCTCCATTCTATTAACACCTGACGCTTTTAAATTATTCTTTAAATCGGCGGCCTACATCCAGAATATGTTGCTCCTTCAAGCTGAGATGTTTATAAAACAAAAGTAAAATTCTAAATTCCAATCACGTACGTCAAGTTTTAAGAGTACAATTTTGCTTGCTTTAGATAAATTTTTTCGAAAGATTGCATTATTTTTAGACTTTTTAACGATCTAATTTGGTCTATGTTTTAAGGCCACAGTCATATGCTGTCTCTCTTGCTTAGAAAATGCTTTATAAAAACCATATTAATAACACCAAACCCCGTAGGTGCAAGGTAAAAGAGTTAAAATAAGGTATTTTATTTTTTTAATTGAATTTTTCAAAAAAAAAATCTCCATTATTTTTAAAACTTTTAGCGACCTAATTAGTCCATAAAATAAAACGGCCACATCAAGATATGTTGGCTCCTTTAAACATCAAATTTTTCCAAAAAAAACTCATTATTTTTAAAACATTTTAGCGACCTAATTTAAGGTCTTAAATAGTAAACGACCACATCAAGGTAATTGGCTCTCTTATATTACTTCGGCTTATATGATAAAATTCTAAATAATTCCAACCCCGTAGGTACTTAAGTTGCAAGAATTACAATCTTGTTCGTTTTTTCAAATTTTCCGAATTCTTTTCAATTCTCTTTTAAAACGACTTAAATTAGTCTTTAAAATGAGCCGGCTCTACAGTCCAGAATATGTTTGGCTCTCTTACAAGGAAGATGCTTTATAAAACAAAAGTAAAAGTTAAATTCCAAACCACGTACGGTACCGATGTTATAAGGCTTACACTCTTAGCTGCTTTAATAAAGTTTTCCGAAGAATTGCTTTAATTTTTAACTTTTTAACGAACTATTATGGTCTATGTTTATTTTACATGCAGATAAGCTGGTCTCTACTGCTTAGGAAATACTTTTAATAAATTACAAATAGAAAAAAATAATAAAAATTCCAAAAAAAAAAAAACCCAAAAAGGAGTGCCCCCAAAATAATGAAAATTAAAAGTGTTAAATATAAATCTTATTTAATCAATTTTTCAAAAAAAAAAAAACTCCATATTTTTTAAACATTTAGTGACCTAAATTGGTTCATGAAATTAAACGGTCTACATCAAGATATTTTAGTTCTCTTTTTCAGGGCTTGCTCTAAAAAATAAAATTCTAATAAATTCCTATACCCGTAGGTATAACGTTACAAGAATTACAATCTTTTTCCTTTATTCAAAATTTTCCGAAATTTTTTTCTCAATTCTTACTTTTAAACGACTTAATAATGTCTTAAAATGAGCCGGCCTACATTTAGATATGTTGGCTCTTATATGGGAGTCTTTTTTAAAACAAAAGTAATATTAAATTCCAACACACGTAAACGTACATGTTATATAGAGCTACAATCTTGCTAGCTTAATAAATTTTCCGAAAGAATTGCATTTTTTTTAACTTTTTACGATTTAATATTGGTACTAATGTTTATTTAAACGGCCCACACCAGATATGCTTTATAAAAACAAATTATAAAATAAGTTCCAAACCCGTATGGTGCAAAGGAAAAGAGTTAAAATAAAGCTTACTTTAATAATTTTTCAAAAAAAAAAAAACTCCATTATTTTTAAACTTTAGCGACCTAATTATGGTCCATAAATAAAACGGCCTTACTTCAAAGATTGTCGCTCTCTTATGTAGACGTGCATATGACTATAAAATTCTAATCCTCAATACCATGCATATGTAAAAAAGTTGTACGAGCTAAACATTCGCAAGTTCATAGTTTTCCGAATTTTTTTCAATTCTGAATCTTTTAGTTCTTAAATTGTGTCAGTAACGATGAACCGGCTATCTTCAGAATATGTTGATCTCTTACATTTGAGGAATGCTTTTATAAAACAAAATTTGAGGGGTTTATCCAGACCAGGGCACGTACACATTATGAAGAGCTACAATGCTTTTCTGCTTAATAAAATTTTCCGAAAGAATTGATTATTTTTAACTTTTAACGACACAAAACAATATCTAATGGTTTTTAAAACAGGGAAATGTTCCTGATATATGCCTCCTTGCTTAGTAATGTTTATAAAAACAAAATATAAATAAATTTTTTAAACACTTTCAGGTAAAGGTAAAACAAAGTTTTAAAACTTCTTTAATCAAATTTTTCCAAAAAAAACTCATTATTTTTCAAAAACAGTTTTAGCGACTAATTAAGGTCCATAAAATGAAACAGCCCACATCAAGGTAAGTAAGCTCTCTTATTTACTTCGTCTAAATGAAATAAAATTCTAAATAAATTCCCAAACCCCGTAGGTACTTAGTTACAACAATTACAATCTTGTTCGTTTATTCAAATTTTCCGAAATTTTTTCTCAATTCTTAACTTTTAAACGACTTAAATTATGTCTTTAAAATGAGCCGGCCTACATTTAGATATGTTTGAATAAATTCAATTTTCCACTGTTATAAAACAAGTAAAATAAACAAACCAAATATTTATTTTCATATTTATAATCTTGCTGCTTTAATAAAATTTTCCGAAAGAATTGCTTTAATTTTTAACTTTTTAACGAACTATTATTGGTCTATGTTTTTAAACGGCCCACATCCAGATATGCTGTCTCTCTTGCTTAGGAAATACTTTATAAATAACAAATATAAATAAATTCCCAAACCCCGTAGGTGCAAAGGTAAAAGGGTTAAAATAAATCTTCTTTTATCAAATTTTTCAAAAAAAAAAACTCCATTATTTTTAAAACATTTTAGCGACCTAATTATGGTTCAAAAAATAAAATGGTCTACATCAAGATATGTTTGTTCTCTTATTCAGGAATTGCTCTATAACATAAAATTCTAAATAAATTGCTAAACCCCGTAGGTAATAAGTTACAAGAATTACAATCTTGTTCCTTTATTCAAATTTTCCGAAATTTTTTCTCAATTCTTAACTTTTAACACTAATAAATAAATATAAATTAACGGCCCACATCAAGATATGTTTTGGCTCTCTTATCATGGGAGATGCTTTATAAACAAAGTAAAATTAAATTCCCAACCAAGTTACTATTCTTGTAATTGAGGTAATAAATATTTTCTGTGTTTAATTAATATTTCCCGAGAATTGCTTTTAATTTTTTAACTTTTTTAACGAACATTATATGGTCTATGTTTATTTAAAGCCCACTCCGGCTTTGCTGTTTTGCTTAGGAAATATTATAATAACAAATAAATAAATTCCAAACACGTAGGTGCAAGGTAAAGGGTTAAATAAATCTTCTTTTATAAAATTTTTTAAAAAAAAAAAAAAAAAAACTCCTTTTTTAAAATTTTAGCGACCTAATTATGGTTCAAAAAATAAAGGTCTACATCAAAAAACTTTTATAATGTTACTCACGAATTGCTCGATAACAAAAATTCAAAAGAAATGGGAAAAACAAATAGTTACAAGAATTACAGAGTATTTGATTTTATTGAATATTTTAAAAATATTGTGTCATTTCTTAAGGGGAAAAATAATATTATGTCTTTAAAATATAGCCGGCCTACATCCAGATATGTTGGCTCTCTACATGGGAGATGCTTTATAAAACACAATAAATTTAAATTCCCAACCCGTATACATTTGTAATAATAAATCTTTTCTGCTTTAATAAAATTTTACGAAAAAGAATTGCCTTATTTTTTAACATTTTTAACGATCTTAATTTTTCCTATGTTTTTAAACGGCCAAATCAGATATGCTGTTCTCTCGTTTAGGAAACCTTTTTATAAACAACTTATAGACAATTCAAACCCCGTAAGGCTGCAAAAGTAAAAGGTTAAGTAAGCTTCATTTAATCACAATCGAACCAACATACTCCATTATTACTACACTCTTTCTTCTTTCCACCCCAGGTCCGTAGATCGAAACTATGCTCTGCTACCATATATATATATATTACTCATGGTATTTAAATCTAATAGTATCTATGGTAATTTTTTTCCAATTTGCTCAAGCTCTTTTTCCTTATCAAATTTTTTAACCTGGTATTGATTATATATTAATATAGTTATCAAATAATGCTAAAATATATTTGTTTTTGATTACTAGTTTTTCCTTTAGCTTGTTTATGATGGTCTTCCAAGTGGATGTCGTGCCCACAAGGGTATGGTAAATGTTGCCCAGTTTGTTAAGCGCAAGCTTGAGGAAACCAGTGCTGTTGAAGAAGCCATGTTAAGAAGGGAAGGGTATGGACTCATAATCACAGGTAATCATAATCTATCGTACAAGGAATTTCATGTTTATTATTTATTTTTTGAAAGATGGTTAAGTAAGCTTGTTTTCCCTAATAGGTCACAGTTTAGGAGCTGGTGCTGCTGTCATCCTATCTGCCATGATGCGTCCTTCATATCCCAACTTAAAATGCTTTGCATTTTCTCCTCCAGGTGGCCTTTGTTCTATAGAAATGTATACAGCCACACAGGTATGTTAACAGGGTACTAATTAAAAAATACTTCTTTAATATTTAAAAACTTCTTCACGTTCATGCAGTTATTTCTTCATCGAAAGTGGTACTATATACTAGAGGTGCACCGATAAGGAATTAGGCAGATTACCGATTGCCGATTAATCGGTAATTGGCAGTATATATATATATATATATATATATATATATATATATATATATATATATATATATATATATATATATATATATATATATATATATATATATATATATATATATATATATATATATATATATATATAGAAAGAGTAGTAAGATGTTATATATATATATATATATATATATATATATATAATGAGAGTAGTAGTGGGATATAGTATATATATATTATATATATATATATATATATATATATATATATATATATATATATATATAATATATATATATATATATATATATAAATATAAATAAAAAAATATATAGAAAGAGAAGAGAGAGAAAGAGAGTAAGCAGTGAGAGAGAGAGGAGAGGAAAGAGAGAAAAGAGGAGAGAGAGAGAGAGAAGATGTTAGTAATATTAGTAATATTGACAGTATATCTTATATGTTATAATGTTAGGAATGATCCAATTCACACACACACCGATAGCTCACACACTTATGAGTTAATAATAGTATTTCATCAATACTTTCAATCCCTCCAATTTCTGATCCAGCGAGACAATCCGCCCAAAGCAACAAGACAAGAGACAAAAGCCAAAAGCATGGGATAAAACAATCTGAACTTTTCGTAGAACTTAAGTCATAAGTTCGTCTTAAATTATTAAGGAATATAACAATGCCATACAAATATATATATAAATAGAAAGAGAAATTTAATTCAACATATACTTCAACACCTGCAAAGAAAAAGAAAAGCTATTTTAATATTTATTTACAAATCCCTAAAACCCCTCTTATCAGGGTTTAATTATTACTAACCTCGGAAGAAGATCCCCATTATTCCCCATCACCTACTTTTGCATGCAGTTTCTTATTTCTCCAACGAACCTATAAAAAAACATATATATATATATATATATATATATATATATATATATATATATATATATAAATCTGAATATATATATATTTGCATTAATAGTATATATATATATATATATGAGAGGAGAGAGAGGAGAGAGAAAGAGGAGTATATATAGAGAGAAAGAGAGAGAGGAGAGAGTAGTTCACAACTACGTTAGCAATGATAGGCCACTGCAATTATTTCTTTAGCAAAATGAAACTCTAGGTTTCACACTTATCTTTTTATGAAATAGGACACAAAGTCCTGAGGTAATTATCTTTTTAGTAAGTGCAAACAAAGTTTGCAATACCTTATTTTTTTATGAAATAAATAAAGTAACTCAAGGTTACTTGGGAATTTAAAATAAATTCAAAAATAGAAGACGATTTATTCAATGAAAAAAATAACGTTGTAACACAAGTAAAGTTGTAACAAACCCTTCTGTTGAGATACTCTTGTAGGCGAATTGCAAGTCGCAGCCTTTTTCCAGTGCGTTTTTCGAACTTGCTTCAGACTCTTTTCGTTTAGTGCGAAAATTTGTTATCGAAATTCGAGTCGCAGCCTTTCCTTGAAGTTTATCGTCTTGCCGGGAGGATTTCTGAAGAGAGTATCTTGAGGAGATTTTCTTTCTTCTGATTCTTAATAATTTGATCTGGACTGACTATCTGACTGAAGAGTATCTCAAAATGACGGGTTTATATAGTATTTCACTTTGACTTATAAGCAAAATTTTGTTCTCGCGCAAATCTTAGCATAAGTACGAACATAAATTAAAATGTTTACAAAGTTATAATGGAGTGCTACATATATATATATATATATATATATATATATATATATATATATATATATATATATATATATATATATATATATATATATATATATATTTCAGATCATAATATTTTCAGTTCAAAATATTATTATTACGTTATATAAAATTAAATATTACAAACAAAATATTAAAACAAACAGTATGCCTACCAGTTTTTGCTGGGATTATTTTGATGTTCATCCTATGGATAAAAGTAAATGCATATGTAAGTTATGTAAAAACACCATATCAAGAGGTTTCAAATCAGGAAAAACTTTTACGACAACAAATATGTTGAACCACCTTGAGAAAATTTATCCAGAAGAAGCAGAAGCTGAAAAGGAAATATGATTGTTCAAAGCCAGGTACTTCAGGAACAAGTTGCAACAACTATGAGCCTCCAGCGAAAGTTCAAATTAGTAAAACTCAAACTACTTTAGAATCAATGTTTGCAAAGAAGAAAATTTGGGATATTAATGACCACAGGTCTCAAGAGATACATTATTTGATAGGAGAAATGATAGCTGTTGATATTCAACCATATTCTGTAACATCTGACATTGGATTCCAAAGGCTTATTACAAAACTGGTTCCAAATTACGTTATTCCATCAAGAAAGTATTTCACAGAGAAAATAATTCCGGATATATTTATGAAAGTAAAAACAAAAATTCAGACATTGCTTGATGAAATTAGCAGCCTTTCTTTGACGACAGACATTTGGACAGCTTCTACAAATAATGCTCCATTTCTGAGTGTGACAGCTCATTGGCTTTCAAATGAGTTCGAACAACGCAGAGCTGTGCTTAGAGTTATTCCTTTCCCTGGTTGGTTCACATACAGCTGAAAGAATAAGCGAACAACTACACAGTGTTCTGGAGGAGTATAAGATCTTAAACAAAATTTTTCTTGTACTGCGAGATTCTGCTGCAAATATGGTTGGTGGTGTGAGGGAGTGTGGTTTACTGTCACATGCGTGTTTCATACACACATTGCAATTTTCAATAAATGACTTAATATTTTCCCAACAGGATGTGAAGAACATCATTACAATTAGCAGAAATATGTATACAGTTTTTTTTTTATATCATCATCCTTTAATCACTCTTCATTAGCAATTAGCAAATTAACCAAAATCCAGGAGCAGCTTAAATTGGACAAACATAAACTGATTCAAGATGTGTCTACTCGTTGGAATTCAACATATTATATGTTGAAAAGAAATTTAGAACAGCGAAAAGCCCTTATAATGTATGCTGTTGATAATAAAATTCTAACCTTATCACCTTACCAATGGGGAATTGTTGAAAAAGTTGTCCAGTTTCTAAGTCCATTTGAAGACATCAAAGAAGCAAGTAACAGAACATCTACTATATCACTGATAGCACCTACAATATTAGCTCTCAGATTATTTCTATCAAACGCTACCAAACCTAATGGTGACTATAGTGGAATCATTTCAACTGTTGAACAATGCAATGCATCTATTGAAAAAAGATTTTCGTCATACCTAAATGAAAAATTTCTATGCTTGGCTACTTTTCTTGATCCAAGATTCAAATTGAAATTTCAATAGCAGACATTACAGAAAGCACTATTAAGAAATGGCTTCTAAATATTGTAGAAGTAGAACATCTACAAGCTGAGACAGATTATATTGATAAATAATCAAAAACAAACAGGATACACTTCTTCAAGTTCTAATGAAGATCAAGATGCTGCAACTGAAAGTGTACTTAAAACTATTTCCCTTTCAAGACTGTTAGATGAGTTTGAGTCAAATAAGGCTATGATAATAAATCCAGACTTAGGGGAAGAGTTAAACTTAAAGGTTGCAAGTACAACAGATGAGCAAGACACCGCCGCCATTCAACCCAAACTTAAGAGGGGTAAATCTCTTATCCATAAATGCGCAAAAGAACTCGATCAATATTTAGCTTTACCACCACTACAAAGAAGTGATGACCCATTTCTGTGGTGGAAAAAGACACGGGAGACTTTATCAATATTGAGCAATTTGGCTTCAAAATATTTAAGTGCACCTCCGTCATCTGTTGAGAGTGAAAGACTCTTTAGTGCGGGTGGTAATGTGTATGAACCTACAAGGAATAGGCTGTGTCCTGAAAATGGTGAAACTCTTATGTTTCTACATTACAACTTGAGAGTATTGAACTTTAAATATTGATGAGACCAGAGGTACCAGGCAAAATAAAAATAAAAAAGGCAAAAAAATTTATGTTTGATTTTTTAATAAAAATAATAAAATATAAATAAAAATTACAAATAAAAATAAATAATAAAATATAAATAAAAATTACAAATAAAAATAAAAAAAGGCAAAAAGCCATAATAGCAGCCAGACACTAAACAAGCTAAAATTGGTAATTGTTACTGTGTCAAAGCTATCTGATGATTAACTTGGCAGTTATGAAATGTCTTAAATTCAGTCTTTTAAAGGGAATAAAGTAAGTAGCCGATTAGCCAGCTAAAAAGGCAAAATTCAATAATCAGTAAAATGGCCGATTACTGATTACCTGGCAATTAATAAGAACATAAGAAATATAGCACTCCTTTTACACACCTTACCAAATCTATCTACCAATCATTTCAAACTCTCTTCCGATTCGTCACACAAAACCAAATCATCCACACACACACACACACACACACACATATATATATATATATATATATATATATATATATATATATATATATATATATATATATATATATATATATATATATATATATATATATATATATATATATATATATATATATATATATATATACAGGGTGTCTCACGAGTTATGTTACAGCGTTGTATCACCGTACGGGATGTTTAAGTATGAAAATGTGTAAGAATAGAAGTTCGATTATTTAATTCATTAAGGAGGATGGGATATGTTACGTTGGTGTCTGCGCACGCGCAATACGATAACCGCGCACCTACATGCGAATGTCGAATGGGATGATATATTTTTTATGGCTTCTGTGAAATGCACATAAAAAATGAGGTGGGGTCTTCCTCTCGACATTATTTGATACGGTTGTTCGTTTCCCCGCAATGTACCCATAAACAACTAGACGTCCTCCGTAGACATCATGTGCCTACAAAAGCCGAAACGTGTAAATATGAAATAATTAGGTTAAATACTATATGTATATCCAATAGTATTTAAAAATATCGAATACAGCTAACAAAGGAATTAAATTAAAATACCTAATGCACACCCTTTTAGATTACATTGATATGTAGCCTAATAAATACGGCCATGTGAATGTGTACAACCAACTAACAGATATCATATGGAGGTTATGTCATAACCTACAAATTATCCGCAATAAAGTGTAGTGAAACGTATAACTTCAGAGTGGTTTGTTTAGTTAGAGCCATACATTTGGAACATGCCACGGGACCAGTATACGAAGGACGAAAATCGGGGCATGTTGGAGTTGTACATTACGCAAAACAGGAATGCTCACAGAGCTGCTGCAGAAAATGGACAACGTTATCCGCATCGACGACCGCCGAGCCACATGGCATTCCATAGAGTTTACAGACAGTTTCAAGGTACAGGGTTGATAGTTCAACCCCCTCATCACATACGGGAGGGGAGTCGTGTCCGTACATTCGACGTCGAACTGGACGTTTTGCTATACACCCATGAAAATCCAAGGTCCTCATTACGGCAGGCTAGTTCGGCCTTGGGAATATTGAAGGAAACCATACGTCGGATTCGTGTTGCATACAACATGTATCCATATAGGCCGCACATTGTGCATGGTTTGCATCGTGGAGACCAACAACGGCGGCTGGGATTCCTGGCTGTTATTGATTGCCTTCTAATGGATGTACCGGACTTATTGGAAAATATCTTATGGACCGATGAATCTCGCTTTACCAATAACGGTATGTATAACAGGTGGAACTTCCGACATTGGGCGGAAACAAACCTACACATAACATTCACTAGCCATCACCAGGTCTCATACTCAGTCAACGTTTGGTGTGGTATACTCAATAGTAGGATTATCGGACCTTACTTCTTCGAGGGAAATTTGACAGGACAGCGTTACCTCCATTTCCTGAAGACCGTATTTGTTGACCTCCTGAGTGATATACCTTTAAGGACACGACGAAGAATATATTACCAACATGATGGGTGCCCAGCACATAATGCAGCTATAGTGACGACCTACCTCGACAGAACCTTTCCGGGAAGATGGATCGGAAGATCTGGTCCATTTCCATGGCCTGCGCGTTCACCCGACTTAACACCACTGGACTATTTTCTGTGGGGGTATCTCAAACATACCGTGAACTCTTTGTTTAATGACCCAGTAACCTCGCCCGATGATCTTCGCCGTCGAATAACCAACGCATGTAGGGGAATCAACCCGGCATCACTGTCATTGGCATGCAATGAAACCTGTCGGCAGAGGGCTGAGGCATGTATTCGGGTGGATGGAAGCGTCTTCGAACAGCATTTGTAAATACTGTATGTACAAGTTGAAACGACCTGACGTTCTTCTCCCTTCTTGCATGCTGTGGATAAGATTCATAGGTGTAAATTTGTTATGATACTATTAACAACGTTATTACATTACATGTATCGATATTATAAGCTGTCTTGAATACCATTGTTTTTTTCAACCTTTTCACATTTACGTTTAAAACTTTTGTTGGTAACATTGACGCGTTTGCCAACCTGTACATATAACTGTGTTTATTAACACAAATGATATGTCTATGCAGGGCGTCTAGTTGTTTATGGGTATATTGCGTGGAAACGAACAACCGTATCAAAAAATGTCGAGAGCAAGACCCCACCTCATTTTTTATGTGCATTTCATAGAAGCCATAAAAAATATATAATCCCATTCGACATCCGCATGTTTGGGCGCGGTTTTCGTATTGCGCGTGCGCAGACATCAACGTAACATATCCCATCCTCCTTAATGAATTAAATAATCGAACTTATATTTTTGCACATTTTCATACTTATACATCCCATACGGTGATACACCGAAGCACAAACACAGACATCATATATATATATATATATATATATATATATATATATATATATATATATATATATATATATATATATATATATATATGAAAGACATATATATATATATATATATATATATATATATATATATATATATATAAAATATATATATAGAATATATATATATAGTATATATATATATATATATATATATATATATATATATATATATATATATATATATATATATATATATATATATATATATATATATATATATATATATATATATATATATATATATATATATATATATATATATATATCACAGAGATGGGCGTTCCCCAATTTAAGTCCGCAATACTGAATATCAAAATAAATTGGTGGAATTGCGATTACGATAATTTGAAAAATGTTGCGGAATTACAGTTAGCGGAATGCCTATATCATTCCGCAATTTAATTCCGCAATTCTGCAAAATATATATATATATGAGCTGACAAAACATCACAATCGGGAATTGCATAATATTTGCAAATGCCAAACTTAAGAATTTGGAAATCTGTTTATTTGAAATTAATATTTCTCATTTCTTTCTTTTCGATTAAGGCTTGAGAACTGATGCCTCTCGATTTAATTTCGCGTTATCTTTTGAAGTTCGAACTATTTTTCAGTATGCTAGGAAGCATTTAAACAAAAACTTTCAAAAATCCAAATTCAGTAATACAAATAAAATAAAAAACTTTTGCTGTAGAATTAGATATAATTAAAAGTTTTGTAAACTTAAAATTAATAATTAACAAAACTGAAAGGCTTAAATGCATGAATAAAAGTTTGAAATCAACAATTTTTTATTCTTTTTCTTTTATACAAATTTTCTTAAGTTATAATGAATATAATTTATGAAACGTATCACCACCAAATTTCAGATAAAATGTATTGTACAGTAAACATAAATGTTGAATAAAATAATTTAACATTGGTACCCAACATCGAAAGTTTAAACAAGGATATATATATATATATATATATATATATATATATATATATATATATATATATATATATATAGTATATATATATATATATATATAGAGAAAGAGAGTACATGCACATATATATATATGGTTATATATATATATATATATATATATATATATATATATATATATATATATATGTTGTTATTATATATATATACTGTAATATACATATATATATATATATATATATATATATATAGATGGATATATATATATATAGTTATAGTTATATATATATATATATATATATATATATATATATATATATATATATATATATATATATATATATATATATAATGATTTTTCATATTATTTTGAATATTTCCCCCAACGAGAAAGAACCTACTAGGGAAGTAATTATCCGGTTATCCGGCCGGATAACAATGATATCCGGCCGGATACCGGATAGTCAAAAAACTCGGCCGGATAGGCCGGATACTGATAGTTGGCTGATATCCGGCCCATCCCTAATAAATAGCAACAATCCACTTTCATTTTCAGCCTTTACAATTACAAGAATAATAAACTTTATATCATCACCATCATTATTATCACCAATACTTTATTGATCTGACGACTATTCTGAATCTCCCCTTTTATCTAAAAGTTTCTTTTGTCTTTCATGTTTTGTAATCTTATTTTTTTAAACGGTTTCTCAAGTCTGCATTGTGTGAATCAAGTTCCTAGTTGTTCTTTGGCTTAGATTTCATATCTTGCTCCCCTTTTTAATTTCTAATTATGCACTATGATTTCTCATTTCTCTTTCTAATATTAAATTCTCTATATCGCCTTCTAAACTTGCTTCTTCCTCTTTCCTATAGATTCCGTCTGTTCGCATGTAAGTTCACTTCTTATCCTCTTTTCTGATCACAACTTGCTCTTTGACTTTATCCCCTAGCCTGCTCTTTTTTTTATGTATCTGTATTCTTGCATCATAATTATTACACCCTCCACTGTCTTCTCTTTTGTCTAAACTCATGGATGCTTTCCTCATAATTTTGCTGTTGAGCATGAAAGAGTTAATGGATTACTTCATATAACTATTATTATTATTATTATTATTATTATTATTATCTAACTTATGATCTTCGCGTACTAAAAGACAAAGTACTTAATTTTGGTTTGGTGATCATATCATACTTTCCGTAATATACTAAGAGACTCAGTCACTCAAAGATGGAAACATGATGAACATCGAGTTGTTTTTTCATTGCAAATTCAATGATTTAATTTTCCGAAAAAAGAACTTTAAATCCACTCGTTTAAAAAATAAAATGGATTAACCATCCATAGATTTACGAAGATTTAATTTTTAAATATATATATTGCTATAGGTATTCATCTCATTTATAGTTTTTTTTTATTATTTTTTATTTTATTTTTTTTTTTTTTTTTTGGGGGGGTCCATTTGTAATATTCATTATGCAGTGATAGCTCAAAATACATTTAAAATTAACATCAGAAGTTGGATACAGAAAATAAATAATGGAAATTTTAGAGTTCCTATATTGATTTTTATTATGAACTTTGTCAGAGTTTCGTGATGTCTGTTGTGGTTGGTGATGATCTAGTGCCTCGTCTTTCTATTGCTGCTATTCATGATCTGCATAACAAAACAATTAATGTTTTGAATGCCTGCAGAAAACCAAAGGTAATGCTACTTTTTTCTTTTTCTTTTTTCTTTTTTTTAAATAGAGATGGATTAAAATTGTTGATTATAAGAAATTTTACGAGTGTTGAAGAGATTGTATTTGAATTTTGTAGGACAACAGAAGCATTTAATTTTCTTTTGTGTTTATTCATCTAAGCCTTATAATTTCAAAATTTTATCGACACCATATATTTGTTATGGGGATAGTTTTTCCTCTAGTTTTTTAATAAAAGTCTTTAACAAAGGAAATAGATTCTTTTCCTTTAAACTTTATTGAAAACGATGTGACCATCACGAATTGCTGGCAGAGAGAGAGAGAGAGAGAGAGAGAGAGAGAGAGAGAGAGAGAGAGAGAGAGAGAGAGAGAGAGAGAGAGAGAGAGAGAGAGAGAGAGAGAGAGAGAGAGAGAGAGAGAGAGAGAGAGAGAGAGAGAGAGAGAGAGAGAGAGAGAGAGAGAGAGAGAGAGAGTAGAGAGAGAGGAGAGAGAGAGAGAGAGAGAGAGAGAGAGAGGGTGGGAGAGAGAGAGAGAGAGAGAGAGAGAGAGAGAGAGAGAGAGAGAGAGAGAGAGAGAGAGAGAGAGAGAGAGAGAGAGAGATAAATTGAAGAATGATGGAATGAAGGAAGAAGGAATGGAGTGAGCCTTTGAAAGGACATAGATAAAGAAGGCACATGGAAATGGAAGGTGGAAGGAATGTCTCGATGGGTCCTGCTGACAGGTCGTCTGGACCTTCCTGGGGGAGGACGTTTTTTTCTTTCTTTTTTTTATTGAATTTATTTATTTAAAATTCTTTTAATTCATTATAATTAAATGAACGAGTGGCGAGGCAATACTTGTGACATAAGTGATTCTAGAATCTGGTAGACACTGACTCAAATAAAAACAGTAGCGTTAGTCACGCCAGTCGTGACACCATACTATGGTAAAGAATATGCTTTCAACAGTTGGCAAGATTAGATCTGTATGTGCTCGAACTGTTTAATAGGCTATCGTATTTAGTTAGCGAATTGTTAAATACTCATCAGTAAAGTATCATTTGCAAACTTAACTCTTAATAATTCCTTTATTTCAGTCAACCTTTAAATCAAAGTTAACTCAATTATTTATTGAAATCGTTCATAGCAGAAACCATCAGTTATACTGAAATAGTTACTGCCGTTTTAGGTAATCTTAAACTTTTTAATATTGGGCTCATTTCGCTAAGTTGCGTGTTCTTTATTTCCTCCGTTTACGTGATTTTGTGTTCAAAACATTGGTAAGTATACTTTAAAATTTTACGAGAGGAGAGGTATAAAAATAGGATAATGGCCTATGCGGACGATGTTGCAGAGTGGAGTACGGATAGAAAGGAAATGGAGGAGGACATAAGAAGATGGAACGAATGTCTAATGGCAAGACTTATGAAGTTGAACTTTGAAAATTCACAGATTCTAACTGTCAGCAGAGAGTCGAAGCAGGAATTCAATTTTGACGTTGGAGACAAAATGGTGAAGAGCAGAGAGAATTTTAAATATCTATATAGTGTAGTTGCAAAGGAGGGTGGACACGGAAAAGATAAGGAAAGGGTAGAGTTTTGGTGGATGTTTGGGGGCACTGTATTCAATCATAAAGGAACATATTCCGCTTGAGGTAAAGAAGATTATTTTTAACGCCGTGCTGACGCTGATTTTGACACACAGAGCGGAAAGTTTGGTGCTGACGGCTGTGGATTGGAGGAAGATTTGAGAGCTATAATTGGGAAGTCAAGGAGAGATAGTATAAGAAATTAAATAATTAGGGAAAGAAACTGTGTTTGCCCGGTTTTGAACAAAATCGACCCCTCATTTGAGGTGGTTGGAACACTTGGAGAGGATGAAGGAGGGATGTTGGGATTGGATACCAGATTGGAGTAGACCTAGAGGAAGACCAAGAAAGATATGGAAGGAAATCATAGAAGAGAGACTCAGGAGTTTTGACATGCCAGACATCGATGCTCTTCGTGAGTTAGAAATTTTTTTTACGATAGAACAAGATGGAGGAACATACTGTTTGCCGTGACAGATATATAGTTTACTTCTGGAAGCTGAAAAAAAATTTAGATATTTCATCTCAGAAACTAATATCATATTTCTCCCACAAATCGCAAATCGTTATTATTGAAGTTTCGTGTAAAGCTAAACTTTAAACTCTAAACAATTTAATTCATTACATTTGTTTGCAATTGTATTGCAATTTATCGAATATTGTATTTTAAATATAATTTAAACAGTTTTATTCAAATGTTTGTTATAAACAGCATTTTTTAAAAATATTATATAGCATTTACAGTAGTGTCCTGACTTGAAACTTTATTGAATATATTCACCTATCACTATTTGTAGTAAGGCTAAAGTTCACTACAATAATTTAATGTGTTTGAACTACAGTGATAGAAATATTTTAATGTGTAGAGATTTAGTTAATGAGCTAGCCATAAGCCGAGCTTCTAAACTTAATCTTTGTGTACATTGTTCAGGAGTTGATCACAAATCAGATTACTGTATAGGCAAACAAGGCAAGTTAAAATACTGCTCTTTTTATTGTAAAAAACTTATCCACAGCGGCCTTTTGCCCAGACAACACAATAGAATATGAAAGTATTGTTAACAGCCTTTTCTCTGATTTTCATAAAAGTTTGTATAAATATGACTTATACAACACAGTTCTTTGAATAAAATATCATAGTAAAAGTGTAATAAGTTTATTTGATCCTTAAGCAGTAAGTCAGCGAATCAAAGCTCTACCCTCTCCCCTCCCCCCCCCTCCCCACCGTCCCCTCGATGTTCGCCTGAATGTGAACCTCTTCGCTTTTTAATATTGACATTCACTTTGTGCGATAGAACATTAAAATAAAATAGGATGGTGATGAGAGGGGTCGCGGAGGCAAAGGGTGGTTGGTCTCGATTTACTGATATACTGCTATAGGGTACGTAAAAAATTGATTCTTGAAAAGATATATTTTTAAACAAATAAAAATAAAATGTTTGTTATACAAATATGGCATTGAATCAACTTAGGAATAATATAGATCATGCTAGGGAGGAGAGCAGGTGGTAGGGAGGGCAGTATTTGATTACTACTGATTTACTTGCTTTAGCGGTGATATAAAATGCAAATTTTTTAAGTATAAAAATAAAAAGAAATAAAGTTTTTTATTATACTGTTATACAAAATATGACTTGAATTAATAGATTCAATAGTTCAGGGCAGGGGGTGGGGAGGGTAGCGATTGGGGTTGTAGTTTTGACTCTACTGACTTAGCTTTGGGTATTGAAAATGCTAAGAAAAAAATTTAAGTTATAAGCAATAAAAGAATAAAACGTTTTGTGTTATGTTATACAAACGACATGGAATCATCCCAATAGAATCAATTAGATCAGCTCGGCTGGAGGTGGGGAGTGTGGGGCTTGGAGTAGTTTGATTTACTTGCTTGTAGAGGTATGTAAAACATAATTTTAGTAAAAAATATAAATTTTTAAAACAATAAACTTATGAAAATGTTTGGAAAAAATATGACTGATCAATAGAATTAATAGGATCAATGTAGATCAAAACAGATCGACCGGGAGGGTGGGGAGGGTACGGATGGGTGTTTTGATTTACTGATTTACTGGCTTTTACGGGTACTGTAAATGTAATTTTTTTAAGTTTATTAAAATGAAAAAGAATAAAAAGTTTTGTATTATCTTTTATCACAAAAGGATATGAAACAATTACATCAATAGTATCTTGGATGGGTGGGGGAGGGTAGGTTGGATGGTTTGAGTTTACTGATTTACTGCTTCTAGGTGTATGTAAAAAACGCACAATTTTTTAAAAGATAATAAACTATGAAAAGCATAAAATTTTAGGCAATTAAAACAAAAATAAATAAGAGAAAATAAAACGAAATAAAATTAAAAAAAAATAGAAAAAAACTAATAAAAATGGAAAATAAATTAAAAAATTAAATGAAGAACAAAAACAAAACGATAAATCGGAACGGAGCGACAAAGAATAAATTTAAAATAGAAAACTTACAATTTTAATAAGCAAACAATATATTTGTATGTTGGACCGTGTAAAAAAACGAAAACGAGAATTCTAAAAATAGAAATGTCAGCTCTGGAGGCTAAACGGTTGTTTACTAAAACTTAGCACTGGTGTACCGGCTCGACACGCACCGGATGCCCCCGGTAACTCAACTCTGGTTTCTTTCTCAGAAACAGTCTCCTTTCTGCATCCTTCATTCCTTCCTCCATCTTTTCTGTCTTTCTGTGTTCCCATGCATTTGCCCTGACACCCATTATTAACGAACTTACCAACCTCAGTATTCGGCAGTTCTACGACTTCTATAAACTATATATTTTTGATGACCAAGTATGGGACTAAACGAATATTTATTGACTCAGCACACGCACCGGCTTCCGCACTATTGCGGTTGTCAACTCCGCACTTCTCTGACGTCAGACTCCTTCTCCGACCTCTTCCTTCTCTGACTCCCACTACCAACACTCCGACTCCGAATCCTTTCTTTAGATTTCAGACTTCTACGATCATTTCCAGTTTTAGGGCCAGCACCCCTCTCGGGGGTGCATGTGGGAAGTGATCTCGTCTGTCGAGCGAGGTTACGTCACCCCCTATGGGGGTTTCTGAAGTTTGAGGAGATACCATGTAGCAAACTCAATCCGTTACTAGGTTGTGGTGCGTTGCGTTGCGGTGCGGGCCTTGCGGGGAAATATCCGATCGGATAAGTAATATATATATACTATATATACATATAATATATATATATTACTTATCATATATATATATATATAATAGTATATACTATTATATATATATAGTATATATATATATATATATATATAGAATATATACTAGTAATATATATATATATATATCTTATTTATTTTTTTTTTTCGAAAAAAACTCGGTGGGTGGAGGGGAGAGATGGGAATTGGGGTAAAATTCCCACGAGATCTTACAGAGGGCCCATCTTTCACTTCCGGCAATCCAAATTACAATACTCCACTGTCTTCCCGTGTACAATATTTAATGTAATTTAAGCATTCATTCGTAACCCTGTTTTAATTTCTTAACATTTCCCGTTTTAATTCCATCTTCTCAGTGTTTTAACTCGTACATATTATTAAACTATGAAATTAATTTTATAAGTCGTACATTATAATATTCAAATATGTTTACATTATATAATATATATATAATATATCGTATATATATATAGTACTATATCATATATATATAAGTATATATATTATATATATATATATATATATATATTATATATTATTACTCTCTGCTCGTTCTCCCTTTCCCTTCCAGACGAGAAGCCGGCGACCTAGAGAGATATTATCGTACCACTAATGGGCCGGGCCCAGGAGATCTGTTAAAGAAAGTGTGTATGTGAACGCTTGGCCGTCTGATGTCCGTTACGTCCGAGCGGTCTAGTAAGAGATGTTTTGTTGTCGTCGCTTGTTTGGGGGTATTCCTTCTTTGACAGTAAGGGAGGGTGATTTATGAATTTTTAATTTCTTTATTGTCTGAAGGGAGGGATGGTGCCAGACCTGGGACGGGGACGACAGATAGGGAAGGGTACCAAACCTGGCACGGGACAATAGATGGTGCCCGACCTGGGACGGAAGATAAACAGATGGTGCCCAGAGCTGGACGGACGACAGATGTTGCCCAGAGCTGGAACGGGAACGACAGATCGGTGCCAGAGCTGGGACAGGGATGGAGACACAATCGTACTCGTGTTGCATGTCCAAAGTTTGTTCTGTATAGGGATTTAGGGTGGGACGCTGCAGAGTATGGTGTTATAATTGGATACATGCGGGAACATCCCGTTATATTAGGGTTAATTGCGGTAATGAGTGTGGTGAATAATGGGGGGTAATCGGCGGTATGGGGGAGGGAACGCGTGTTTGTATATGTCAGAATAATAAAATAGTGGGGGAATTTTTTTTCTAGGTGCAGGGGAGGGGGGGGGGATTGTTGTAATGTTTGATGCGGGGGGGGGATCGGTTGGCGACGTGTACCATTAAAAATTGACAGCTCTGTCCAAGATGGGAGTTTACATAGAGTATGTTTTTGCTTTGTGTTTGTAGTTGGTGGATAGTTATGGTGGGAAATGAACCCGTTATTATCCTGAGAGCCTTTTTTTGTACGGTTTCTAATTTTTGAATGTTGGATTGTTATATTGAAGGCGCCATGGCAGATGATACGTAGTTTAAAAAGGTGTGGAGGTATTTTCTGATACTATTGCGAGGGGCTCTTTACGAAGGCCAAAGTTTGTTCAGCGCATTTAATTCATGTTTTGTGGCTCTAGAAAGTAATGTTATTGATGTGGGGGGGGGGGGTGAATATGATATGTGTATCAAAATGTCAAACATAGAATGGTGGGTTGTTTATTGATACGAAGTCTCTTGTTTGATAGAAGAACTGGTGGCTGAATATTTGATTCTCTTCTGTCAGGGCTAAGTAATATAATAGAGCAGGTGTCGGCAAACATTTTTTATGTAGGACCACATTGGAAATAATTTTGGTCTTCGCGGGCCAATGGGCATGTGAATATATATATATATATATATATATATATATATATTATTTATATATATATATATAATATATATTTTTAGTTTATAATTTATATAATATATTTAATAGTATATATAGTTATATATATATAATTATATATAATAATATATATATATAATTATATATAAATATATATATATATAATATAAATATAATTAATATATATAGTATATAAATAATATATATATATATATCTATATTACTGAAAAGGATTATATATATATTATATATATATATATATATATATATATATATATATTCAGACTTCAGAGTTCATATTGTATTTTGGAATTTGAGGTCAGCGTGCCTGATGGAAACACAGTCTAATAGTATTAGATTGTGATGGAAAGAGGTGAAGGAGCGGATTTGGCGAGCGGGCCCATGATTGCTGATCCCTATAATAGAGGATTTCTGAGGCGATGTAGTCATTCTGTTTGTTGTTTGCCACCGTTCCAGATGGTTTAAATATTGTTGTAGTTCTCTACATGCTTTATTTATAGAAGAGTTTTGAGTTGTAATTGTTAGATCGTCTGCATAGCTAACATTTTTAATGGAAGGAGATGTGGGATATAATAAATAGATCATGCAGAAAAAGGTTAATTAAAGAGTGTTGGTGAAGGGATGGCTCCCTAGCAGGGTTGGGGATTTTTTGGATTTTTTGAGAAAAAAATCAATTTTTGATTTTTTGGATTTTTTTGATTTTTTGGATTTTTTGAGATTCGTGACGTCACGCGAAATATAATTTGTAAACAAACTTTTTTTTTAAGTTCGATTAGGCATTATTTTTAACCCTAGGCCCTATATCTGAGTTCAAAAGCTTAAAATAGGGCTTATAGTCTATGACACAATGAAGCAACAACACTAAAGAATGTTATTTGTAATAATGATATATTACATCAGAAATAATAGAAACATGTTTGAAACATGATCTTTTGTTGATATTTTTAAAGTGTAGAAATTTGAAACAGAGTAGCCTTGCTATGATATTATTATTCTAATTTTTTTATTTTTCATATGAAGTTAGATCTTTGCATATCAAAACTTAAAAAATATATATAAAAAAGCAAAAAATCAAAATAAGCAAAAAATCATGATTTTTTGGAGCAAAAAATCAAGTGAAAAAATCAGTTGAAAAAATCAATTGATTTTTTCCGTGCCATCCCTGCTCCCTAGGGAGGCAACTCAGCTATATAATTTGTATGCATGGGAGGGAGGAGTGGCCTTCTTTGATGAATCTTGTTGGACGACCGGATAAAATATTTGATATAATTTTTTTTTTTTTTGTCTTTGATGGTCATATCAGTGTTTAGTTGCTTGTCTATTAAAATATAAATGGGGACTGTATCAAATGCCTTGTTAATGTCAGAAGAGTGCGAGATAGGGAAGGGGAGAAGGGGGGGGGGTTGGTTAAAACCAGTAAGCATGCGGTGGTCGTGAGTAATTTTGTCTAAATCCATGTTGTGAGTTTGAATAGAAGATGAATGGACATATTAAATTTAAGATTAATTTTTCTAATATTTTGGAAATTGAAGAGGGAAATGAAATAGGTCTATACGAGGCTCTGTTGTTAGGTGGTTTGTTTGGCTTTGGCTTTGGCTTTGGTGTGTCAATTGTAAAATTGTATTTGCATGTCTCCAGAGAGACATGTTAGTCGGTGAGAGAGTGTTAGTCTCCCATGCAACGTTGAATATTTGAGTAAGGGCGGAGTTAGTTTTGGTTACTAAGTGTTTGAGATGAATATTGGATATTTGGTCAGGTCCCACCACAGTTCTTGTGACTTTTTAAGGTTTTTGATAGTGTTGGGAGTGAATGGGAGGGGGAAGGGGAAGGGGGCGGGGGTGGTCTTTTGTGTTAGTTTTTAACTTTTTAAGTCGTTTAATTGTTTGTCTATTGGTGGGGATTGTGGGTTTATGGCATATCTTTGAATAGTGTGACAAAATAATATTGCATTGTCTTTTGGGGGATTGGAGATTTTATTGTTTTGATTACAAAGAGCTTCGTGGGTTGGAGGGGGTGGGGGTTGGGTGTGTGACGTATGGGATTTTTTATTGTGCAGAATATTTTTGTTGTGTTGGTCTTATGGTTTAGCATTTGGTTTTATTGTCGCCAATTCTTATTCTTTTTAAGTTAATTAGATTATTTATTCTATTATTTTTGGTCTATGATTTGGTTTAGTTGGTTCTGATTCGGTTGTCTATTTGGTCTGATCTGGTTGTCTATTTGGTCTGATCTGGTTGTCTATTTGGTCTGATCTGGTTGTCTATTTGGTCTGATCTGAGGGAGTTTCTTAGTTTTATTCTGGTCTCTATTTCAGGTGAGAAGTTGGGCTTGAAGAATGGTTTGCTGTAGCCATGTGGAATGTATCTTTTGGATGCCTTTAGAATTATTTTATTAAAGTGTTTTATTGTATATCTGAGAAAAGAAAAATCATATATTTGGAAAGACTCACTCTAAGTCTAGTTCTACGCATGTTAGTGTAAGCTTTCCAGTTTCCTTTCCTGTAGTTCATATATGTTAAAAAAAAAAAAAAACAGAACAAAAAAAGATGTTTATGTGTAGGGTGTTAATGTTGAATTGTGATTTGTATTGCGATATGATATGATGAGAGAGCTTGAAAAGTTTACCATGTATAATGCATACCTTGAATTTTGGGGAACAGAAGGAGATATCGAGAAAATGTGGAGATGGGAATAATTTTCGACTGCGATTTTTGTTTTAAAAATTAAGATGGATACGGGTGGCCCATAAAGCATGAAAAAACGGGTCGAGTACGGGCGGGTTATATTAATGGGTTTGGGCAAGTGCGGGCCGCAATAGACAGGCCCGTGCAGGTCTCTAAATATATATATATATATATACTTTGACTATATTTGGATAAATATAATCTAAATATATATTATATAATATATATATATATACTTTATATATATATATTTAAATACCGTTATACATATAGACAGTTGCGTATAATTATATATTATATATAGCTTTATATATATATATATATATATATATAATTACCAATTGTGGCGACATGAAGCGTCCAAGAATCTTCTATTGAAGTTAAGGAAGCTTTTAAGGCTTTTTTGCCCTTGTCTGACGTGCTCGTGCAAACCTTTTCCATGAGAGATTTTAATTCAACAAGTTTGGCATTTCCGGTCTCTTGGCCTCCTTCAACTTCCTGCCAACACGAAATAAAATATAAATATTTCTAATGCTAAAATAGTAAGTCTATAGCCTACAAAAACCTAACCCTTTATAATCAATGATGTCACTTGAAATTTTGGGGTGGGGTTATGTTAGGGACTCGGGGACATTCTGAATTTTGGGGTGGGGTTATGTTAGGGACTCGGGGAAGTTCTAAATTTTGGGGTGGTGATGTGTTAGGGACTCGGGGACGTTCTAAATCTTCAAAAGATTATTGCTTTTGTTATTACTTTATTTTCTTCGATTTCACAACTTCATAACCCATCCATTCTTCGTACACCTTTATGGTAAAGCTTAAATAAAAATTATTAGAATATGTTTGCTTTTATGAAATTAAAATTAAAGCGAGAAGCGCGAGAAATTAATATTTCAAAACCAAAGTGAAGTGTTTTCATTGTTATATCTGAGTGACTTCTGCTGAAGGATTTTTCATTTGATTTCTTAGATCTACTTTGTCTAATATTTCTGTGGTTAGCCTTGGGTTATGATGTTCCTGCAGCCTTTAGGGCTATAGATGTATGTTGTCATTTTTTTAATATAGTATATCTAAATTTTAGAGTATTTTATAGAATGAGTAAGAGATAAAAATTCCTAATTACTGCATAATATTTACGGTATGTAATCTGTAAAACGTGGGGCCAATTTGCGATCTTGTAGTTTGTGTTGGAAATTTTGGCTGTAATTGAGTGTGGCTAAATTGAATAGAATTGTGCACAAGGATTGGGATGTAGTTTGAATGTTACTCGATACTCGCATGAAGAAGGGATAAGCAGAAAGAGTTGTCCAATGGCGTATGCTTATGATATACCTGCCTTTCCAACCAATACCACTTTCATGGTATTGGTTGGAAAGGCGGGTAGGTTGGTTTGGAAGGTGCAAAACCTCAGGGATGTGGAGCAAGGAAAAAAAAAATCTTCGGAGTCATAATTTCTAGTTAACCTGGCAGCAGATCGACATGTGGTACTACTTCAATTCCTAAACGAGAACGTTTCATTTCTGTACTATGTCGTTTAACAATGACTTTCAAAGTCATACTCGTTACTAAAACATGTTGTGGAGGAAAATGATGATGATACGCTATTTTCAGTCTCCTCACTTTCCTGCCCTAAGAATTCTGATTGAGACTGTGTAGGTGAAAATTCTTGGATGTGTTTCACTTTGATTGCAATATTACATATTTTATTCTTGGCTTTAGTTTAATAAAAATCTTTATTTAGAATAACTGTAAACTGTGGCCAGAACTACTTCAATTTCCATTAAGATATTTTCTCTCCTTTCAATCGATGTCTTGACATCATCAGCTATAGTACCTTCTGCCTTTGAAAGGCAGTGAATCAGAGATTTACACTCATTTAAACTTACCAGGAGTGAAGTCTAATATGTGGTGTAATATATTTTCAGTCTTTTTACTTGGTCCCAAACTACATTTATTAGGGTTACCTCATGATTTACCAAGTCAGTTAACACAGGTTTAGTTGTGATCATTTAATTTAATAAAGAACAGGGTTGGCAAGGGTAATTTTTCCCACCTTAGTCTTTCCGAAGAAAAACCTTGGGAAAAACTAAAAGATGGAATAACAACAATAAGTAATTAACAATAATAAATTAATTTCAAATATGCATCACAAGGAAAAAGAATTTCTTCTTCTATTGTCTATTAAATAGCTCAATAAATGCAGGGTAGTTGCAAAATATTAAACTTTCTCCCAATTTTTGTTCTGATATTTTCTTTGATATTATTGCCTACTGTCAGGTTCAACCAAACACAACTGCAATCTGATAATGTTTTGTGGTCATTATGTCAAAGTTGAAGATGTTGAATGTTCTGTGACTGCTTTCGTAATCTCTATATTTCTGAAAAGAAATTCCGACACTTCAGCATTTTGCTCGGGTTTGTTATTTTCATTATTCAAGCACTTATAATCATAAATGTTCGCTCTGTCAATTCCCTTTGGCAGATTGAAACACACTTTTTACATCTCACATTAGTAGATAATATTTCTTGATATTTTTCCCAAAGTGAAGTCTTTGGCTTGTAACCTAAAGGGCAAGGGTTAACGTTGTTCTTCAAGTTTGTGAATTTTGGCATTAGAAATATTATTAAATTATAGTACACTGTAATAAATTATATGAGTAGTTTCCTACACTGAACCTAAAATGTAAAATGTTTATATCTTTAGTCTATCAACCGTAATTATCAGCATTTTATTGCTTAATGAGATTATTTAATTTATTTAATGCAGTACCTAAAAATGCTTTTATTTTTATTATTTAGATTTTCACGGAAAAAGCGATAAAAAAAGGCCAAAAAGCTTTTCCTAACCAACCCTGTTAGAGAGTAATTTGATCTAAAATTACTACTTTGCCTGCATGTGTTTTCTTTACCTTTTCAACATTTGATTTTCTTGCGGCTACTTCAACCTGCCTCAATTTACTTATTAGAGCGGCAACATGTATAACTCCTAGGAAATCACGAATGAAAAATTATAGTATGTGAACCTCATAACGCATGTGATGGACTCAAGAGAGGTCTGACATTTGATTCATATGTAAATATTTATATTTATGTAAATATTGAAAATAAAATTTAAATGAAAAAAAATATATATATGAAAAAATAAACTGGACAAAAAATATGGCTCCATGGCTCCTACCCCATCTAGATAAAATCCACCGGCTCCGGCTCCGCATCCCTGTTCAAAAATATTAAATGGTATGAAAGCGTTTATTTTGTGTATTCCATTGTCGCTGTATTGTGCATGGAATATAATTAATTTGTCCATTGACCCCTACGATCCTAGGATGAGGTTTGAAATGGTTGTGAAATGGGAGTTTGAATTGGTTTGAAATGGTTGTGAAATGGGAGTTTGAATTGGTTTGAAATGGTTGTGAAATGGGAGTTTGAATTGGTTTGAAATGGTTGTGAAATGGGAGTTTGAATTGGTTTGAAATGGTTGTGAAATGGGAGTTTGAATTGGTTTGAAATGGGAGTTTGAATTGGTTTGATAGTTGGTATGTGCAATGGAAGTGGATAAAGGATAGAGATGTCGGTGAGTAAGTATGTCGAACGTGTGTTGAAGCTTTACGACTATGGAGTTTCAATGGTTTGGAGAGAATAGTAAGAAGCATTTCAAATTGTTTGAAAATGGTTGAAATGGGAGTTTTGAATTGGTTTGAAATGGTTGTGAAATGGGAGTTTGAATTGGTTTGAAATGGTTGTGAAATGGGAGTTTGAATTGGAATGATGTTGGTAATGTGCAAAAGTGGGATAAAGGATTGAAATGGTTGTTTGAATTGGTTTGAAATGGTTGTGAAATGGGAGTTTGAATTGGTTTGAAATGGTTGTGAAATGGGAGTTTGAATTGGTTTGAAATGGTTGTGAAATGGGAGTTTGATTGTGTTAGGGGGGGGGGGGGGGGGGGGGGGGGGGTGGGGGTAAATTGGTTTGTGAAGATGGAGGTTGACATTGGTTTGAAATGGTTGTGAAATGGGAGTTTGAATTGGTTTGAAATGGTTGTGAAATGGGAGTTTGAATTGGTTTGAAATGGTTGTGAAATGGGAGTTTGAATTGGTTTGAAATGGGAGTTTGAATTGGTTTGAAATGGTTGTGAAATGGGAGTTTGAATTGGTTTAAAATGGTTGTGGGTAGGGAGTTGATTGGTTGTTTGAATTGCGGTTTGAACGGGGGGGGATGGTTGTGAAATGGTAGTTGGAATGTGGTTTGAAATGGTGTGAATATGGGAGTTGGAATCTGTTGAAATGGTTGTGAAAATGGGAGTTTGAATTGTTTGAAAATGGTGGAAATGGGAAGTTTGGAATTGGTTTTCTTGAGGAAATCTGGATCAAATGTTTGAAATGGAAGTTTGAAATGGAGGTGGATGGTTTCTGAGAGTAATTGTTTAAAAGGTGTGAAAAATAATTGTGCACTGGTTTGAAAAGGTTGTGAAATGGGAGTTTGAATTGGTTTGAAATGGTTGTGAAATGGGAGTTTGAATTGGTTTGAAATGGTTGTGAAATGGGAGTTTGAATTGGTTTGAAATGGTGAAAAGGAGTTTGAATTGGTTCGATAAAGGTTGTGAAAATGGGAGTTTGAATTGGTTTGAAGTAATGGTTGTGAAATGAGTTTGAATGGTTTAAAAATGTTGTGTAAATGGGATTTTGAATTGGTTTGAAATGTTGTTGGAAAATGTGGGAAGTTTGAATTGGTTGTGGAATGGCTTGTGGAAATTGGCGAGTTTGAATTGAGAATAATGTTGGTAATGTGCAATGGGATAAAGGATAAGAGGTTGGCAGGGAAACCGGGTTCGATCCCCCCGTCCGGATCCTAGGAGCAATTACCTAGAGAAGTTCCCTTCCTAGAATAGGAGGTGCGAACTTTTTGTAAAAAAAAAAAAAAATTGTTGATTTGATGATTTATGATTTTATTGTGTTGATCCTTAAAAGATCGAACTTCAATCAATTTTTTCTTTTATTTTATAAATGAACCAAAATGTAAATGTCGCTTTCTCTTATGCTATTTATATTGATAGAAAAGATGAAAAATTAGTTTTTTATTATTATTATTATTATTATTATTTTTTGCGATGTGTTCCTTGGATTAATGTTATATTGATGTTAAATGGATTGGATAGATTTTGTATTTGTGTCATTGTTTCTAATTCCGTTAATGTTTGTTTCAAGTTGGCTCAGTTTCTCTATCATTTCCAAACGGTTTCTTTTTTTTTTCGTTTTTTTTCAGTGACGAGTTAAATATTGGGTAAGACATCTTTAATGTGTTTTCTGCTAAAGTTGTGAAAATGCAACATTTGAAGTCAAACTAATATATATATATAATATATTATAATATATTATATATATAAAACATATTATATATATAGGTATATATATATAGATATATATAATATATATATAATATATATAATATATATATATATATTATATATATATATATATAATATATATTATGTACGACACACATTCCCTCCCTTCGAACTAGAACTGATAAACCTTATTTCATTAGAATTATCGTTGTTTTCAAATGGAGAAACTCGTGCTTTTATACATTTGATCCTAGAATGGCAAAAGATCAACTACTCGAGACATTAAAATCTTTTCTTCGTAGAAGATGCAACAATATTTCATGTTGGCCTACCTCACTCACACTATTTTTGACATTTTGCAATTTTAAAATGTCAACTCTAACTTTTATTTTTCCTCTCTCCCTCCTTTTGTATCTCTGTCGGTAATACTGCTGCTGTCTTAGCATCTTCTAAAGCTGAACTGTTTGCTCTAACTTTTACTCTAATTCCACCCTACACTATTCCAGAGCTATTCCTCCTCTTCACCTCCTTTTAACTCATTTAACACTAAGAAGGAAGAAGGTGCTGAAAGTATCCCTCGAGTGGTCCTCAAAACGTGTGCTTCTTCCGAGCTGTTTCCTCGCTGCCTATCAACTTCAACCTTTCCCTCCTGTTTGAAGCGTTCATTTATTCATCTTGTGCTGAAGAAGGGAAGGGAGACACCAAACCCCAGTTATCAATCCAGCCATCATCCTATCGCTTTAACCTCTCTTCTTTCTAAAGTTTTCGAATATATTCTTAGGAGGAAGATTTATTAACATGTCAAACCTTCTTATTTTATATGTGATTGACAGTATGGCTTGTGTAAGGAGCTCTACACTCATCATCTTCTTCTTTCCTTTCCCTCTCATTCTTCGTCTTCTCTTCTTCGGCATTTTGGTGTCATCTTCTTCTTTCTTTTCCCTCTCATTCTTCGTCTTCTCTTCTTCGGCATTTTGGGGAATCTTTTGATGCAGCGCTACATATAGCGATGACTTTTCATAAAATCTGACACAAATCTATAATTTCTGAACTTGCTTCCCTCTTCTGGCATTTATCCTTCTTTTGTAAGAAGCTTCTCTGGAATTTCATTCCAGTCGTTCTATGACTGCTGCTGTTCGGGATTCTTCTCTATCCACAATTCTATTCTAATTTGCACCAGTGAACTATCTCTTACTGCCTCCAATCCACTCTTAAACTGATAACTACACTCATCATTGTTTCTTTCAACTTGAAAGACGGCCCAGTCATTATACTCTCTCTCTCTCTCTCTCTCTCTCTCTCTCTCTCTCTCTCTCTCTCTCTCTTCTCTCTCTCTCCTTCTCTCTCTCTCTTCTCTCTCTCCTCTCTCTCTCTCTCTCTCTCTCTCTCTCTCTCTCTCATGCTGAAACAAGAGACCTCTCATCTTTCTCATAAATCAACTCAAGTTGTGCTAAAGAAAATAGTTGTTTTGTATGCCTCAATAACCTGGTTTCTTCATTCATCTATTTGACATAATTTTCCACCCAATTTTATCTTCTTTGAAAAGACGACTCTAACCTTCTTCTCTTCTTACTATTCTTATTATTTTCCTTTCTCGTGATGTTACTTAGAAGGATCTCACATTATGTTCTTTTCATCAAGCTTCAAGGAAGCTGAGTGTTCTGAGACGCCTTCCGAACTTCTTCTTCTTCTCACCCCCACAGTTGCTACCTCTGCATAGAGGCGTTATTCGCACTTGTATGGAGTACACAGTTGCTACCTCTGCATAGAGGCGTTATTCGCACTTGTATGGAGTATGAATTATATATCTTCGGTGGGTCCACACATATTGATCTCCCTGATGAAATGTAGTCTAGGGCTTGTCGACAAGCTGTCGAACTGTAGCTTGCATCACCCCTTCTATATTACTGTTATTACAATTGACATTCCACTTCTGAATTTTCAGTCTTGTACCTCCTTCTTTGAGGAGAGTTCCTCCCACTCCCACTCCTATTTTAGACAGACTCATCCTTTCCAAGTCCAACTCTCTGATCCACAGAGTATACGAGTATATGCCCAAGAGTATACGAGTATATGCCCAAGAGTATACAAGTATATGCCCAATCTTACATGTACTTCAATGGTAAAATCTGAAACATGCTCCCTTTATTTATTTTTCCAACTTCCTTTCATTTGCACAATTGGAGAGTGTAAGGCTTTAATTTGGCCCTGGTTTCAAATTTTTCAAAAACTCCGCTCGAATACGGTAAGCCCCTCGCCTTTTCTTTCTGGAGGATATATATAATATATATATATAATATAATATATATATATATATATAATATATACTAATATATAAATATATATAGAATATATATACTATATAAATATTTATATATATATAAAAAATATATAAAAATTATATATTTAATTATTTATTATTATCCTTTACTTTTATTTTTTTTTTGTCTAATCACAATTCGGGTGAGTGGCTTGTATTCTAGTCAATTGAGCTTGCAATCTATAAAAATTATTATAAAACTCACATAAATGATGTGTGCACTACATAAAGTTCGTTTACTTGTAATATTTTTAAAAGTTATGGAAAGAAAAACTGTTTGAGAATTGGTCCCTCTAAAATAGAACTTTGGAACTAAAAAATTAATTAAAATTATTGATTAATGTTATGCACTCTATGTCATTCATCACTTTTCGTGAGAAATTCACGTTACTAATATTTTCTCTCATTATATTTCCTATATAACATGATAGTTAGGATGTATTAGCCATGTGCTTTCATTTAAGTGACTTCTTTCTTATTAATTTTTTATTAGGAAAAAAAAAAAAAAAAAAAATATTACCATAAAAACATTTTTTTTTTTTAACAGCTTTAAACAAAAAAAAAAACACGTTGTTTTAAACTAAACATCTTTGATATATTATATATATATATATATATATATATATATGATATATTTTATATATTTATTATATGAAAAATATCAGATAATAATCTATCTCGTATATCGAATAGTTTATATTATATATATATAATATATAATATATATGTATAATATTATTAATAAAAACGATACATTTTACATGGAAACGGAATTGACTTTCTAAAAAAAGGGGGTAATTATATGACATTCCGTACGATTAAAAATCAAACTGGGTCAAAATAACGAATTTCACATGTGGGGAGTAGAAAATTGTCTGAGGGATTAACGTGCAGGGTCAGAAAATAAAAGTGGAGGGGGGGGGGCTTCCTATGGGGTTTCTTTACCTTTGATTGGGAGCGTCTTCCAGATGATTTTACTATAGATACATTAGGACTTAATTCTCGGCCTATTCTCTGCAATGAATTTTCATAATTACCTCAAATATGCTGTGTATTCAAATTTGTGTGTTCTGCTACATCAATATTATTTACGTGTAACAAAGTCACAAAAAAAGATGCAATTAATGAAATATTTAGTTGAAAATAATAATAATTAAAAAAAATTGTGACGGGTATTGAAAATTATTAGTAAAACTTTTGTAAAAGTTGACTTTGTATGACTGTATTTCGATAAAGGTCAAATAGTTTGACTATAGACTAATAACATTAAGAAAAGTATGAATTTCAATTACCAAAATAGAGAATAAAATGAAAGACATTAGACAGGATCTAGTTAGTGTCAGAGTGAGTTGGAATAATGGATAAATTGGTTTGTCTTTTCAGCATTTCATATACTAGTAGAATAACTAAATACCTAAATACCGTTTACAGGTTAAATAATTAAAGATGGCTTCTATCTGTTACAGTTTCTCCTCTCCACTCTTAGGCTAATAACTCCATCACTCATCATTACTCCTTCCAATTTGAAAGACGACTCATTCAACAGCAAATAAATGATGCTAAGAGGATAGCCTTAAAGTTACACACTTCTAATCTTTCTCATACCTATAGTAATTGTGTTAAAGAAAACATGGTTGTTGTCAATGCCTCAATAACTCAGCTTCTTCATCTATCTACTTGACATAATCTTTCACACAACTATAATATCTTCTTTGAAAACACAACTCTAACCTTCTTCTGTTCTTAATATTTTTGATATTTTCTTTACTCGTGATCTTTATTAGAAAGATCCCATATGTTCTATCTAAAAAGTTTTTAGGAAATTGCGAGTTCTGAGGCGCCTTCGGAACTACTTCTCACCATCCCAGGTGCTAGATACATAAGGGCATTTTTCGTCCTTCTATAGAATATGAATCACATATCTGGGGTGGTTCCACACATATTGCTCACCTTCATAAGGTGTAGTCTTGGGCTCGTCGATTCCTTAACTCTCCCACTCTAACTCTCTCAAATCTTTCTAGCCGTCGAACTGCTGCTGCTGTTCGACGGCTAGAAAGATTTGAGAGAGTTAGAGTGGGAGAGTTAAGGAGTCTTATTCTATTATCTTCTTATTCTATTGTTATTACAATTGACATTGTTTTTTGAATTTTGCAGTCATGTAGCTCCTTCTTTGAGTAGAGTTCCTTCGACTCTTATTTCAGAGAGTCTCATCCATTCTCTGCTCAACTCTATGACCCAGACTTAACTCTTATGAACCAATCTTACATGTTCTCTACTGAAAAAAGTCTGGAACGTCTTTCCCTCTCATTTATTTACTATCTAAATATATAATTAGGATGTAATAGCTATATGCTTTCAATTAGAGCACTTTTTAATTACTTTTTTTTATTTGAAAAAGCAAAAAACAAGCAAAAACCAAAAAGCAATGGTTTTTATTAGTTGGTTTAAACAAAAAAAACAAGCTGGTTTAAACAAATGGTTTAAACCAAACAACACTAATATATATATATATATATATATATATATATATATATATATATATAATTAAAAACAATAATTATAATATTTATATATATATATATTATATATATATATATATATATATATATATATATATATATATATATATATATATATTTTCTAAAGCAGCATCCCCACTAATCATAGCTACGATCCGCCACTGCTCTCCAGTCTTCCGGCTATAAACTGTATTTAAGCAAATTCACAATTGGTACTTTAGCAAAGACAGAGACAAATAATCATATAGTTATTTAATATAAAATTATTGATGTAAATAATAAAGAGTTGAAGAAACATAGTTTCAAACATGTTATTACCCACAGATTTCCATTGGTATATTGGCACCAGACTATTAAAATAATCCCATTCCCTCTAATTGTGTCAACACATAAAATCTAATTATCTGTATCTGAACAAACTACGACAGTGATCTCGTATCTGAACAGACTACGACAGTGATCTTGTATCTCAACAGACTACGCAATGATCTCGTAAATTATCTTGAATGGTTTGATCAAAGCAAAAGTTTTTATCAAACTCAAATAATATGTATGTCACAAATTCACTTAGTCAGGATAACCCTACACCACACCTTAATGAATTCAATTTTTTCTCACTATACAAATAATTTAGATTTCAAGTAAATCTCTCAATCAAGCAATTAATTAACAGATACATTCGCTGGCTACAAAATCAAAGTTCATATATATATATATATATATATATATATTATATATATAATATTAATATATATATAAATAATAATTATATATTATATATATATAAGTATAATTAAATTAAAGGTACATATAAGGAGAAGGTAAAGAATTAACTTGCCTTCTCTGGGAGTGAACCGATACCGCATTGTTGCGGAGCCCGTGAGGACAATATGCCCAGTGCTATAATGATTGAGCCATCCTCCAATATGCCCAAAAAAGTTGGATTTCAAGAACAATTGATAAAAAGCAACCCGGTTCCGTCCAAGCGACATCAACCAGGGTCCAGCTGTCCATCGTCCGTTCTTTATATTTTTTAGAAGTTAAAATTGTCATAAATCGCCATTATATATTAGATCTTGAATCCACGTTTATTGGGAGGATGGCTCCAATCATATAGCACCGGCATATTGTCCTCAACGCGCGAACATGCGGGTCAATCCCAGAGAAGCGCAGTTAATTCCTTTACTTCTCATTATATTGTTCTTTCTTTAACTATCTGTATACTAAATTGCGATTATTAAGCAATATTTAACATCTAAAAATATAATAGAACGAGAGATAGGAGCAGGCTGACACCTGTGGAGTCGCCTGACGGAACTCGGTGCTTTATAATTTGTTTCTTGAATCCAACTTTATTGGGTTGAGGAATAGCTCAGTCATAAAGCACCGGGCATATTGTCCCCACGCGCAACATGCGGTGGTTCAATCCCAGAAGAGGCAGTAATTCTTTACCTTTCCATTATATTTCTTACTTAACATCTTATATAATTGCGATATATGAAAAAAAAAATAGCTATCATAATATATATATATATTATAATATAAAATATATATATATTATATTATAATATATATATAATTATATATAAATATATTAATATAGTATATATAGTATATATATATATAAGTATATATATATAATAATATATATATAATATATATAATATATATATACATGATATATAGATATATAATATTATATATATATATATATATAATTAAATATAATATATATAATATATAATTAATATATATATATATATTATATATATAATATATATATATATACGTATATATATATATATATATATAATATATATATATATTCGTTTTATAAAATCTATAATATAATGTAAACATTTAAAGCTATTTTAGTAGAAAGAATGTAAAAAATTTACCTTTAAGCTTTCAAGTTTCTTTAAAATATCTGACTTTTCTCCCGAAACATCTGAGCACATTTGCAAATGGTCACTTTGAACGGATTGCCATTCATGGAAATTTTTGCATAAAGCATTTAATTCTGAATGATCATCAACACAATTTTCTAATTTTTCGTAAAGATCATGACTCTTTCCAACAATGTTTTGAAAAAGTGTTTTTATAGACTGAATATATATGTTTAAAGTTTTATCATGTGTCTGATTAACTAAAGTCTGGGCTTTCTCACAAACAACCTCAACAAGATTTTGATGAGATTGTATCTCTTGATGAACTAAACGGTGATTCTGCAATTGTGCGCATTTTTCTTGCAAAGAGCTTCTCAACTCCGTGTGTTGCTGCATAGCTATTTCAATTTCTTTAAGCCAACAAGTAAGTTGTTCTTGAGAGCCCGAAAAGTCGGAAAACTGCTGCAAACATTGATCCAAAGTGGCTCCAGCATTCATTACTCCTTCGCACCATGTTTCCCACTTATCTCGAAGGTCTCTAAGCATTTGTCGAATATTCTCTCTTCCATCAGGAGATGTATGAGTATAAAGACGCTCTCCAAGTTCCAATATTGCGTCAACTTTACTCATTTGTGATTCTTTTAGTTCAATCAATTTCTGTACCTTACCTTGACGAACTTGAAGTAATTTCATGTCACCGACGACTTCAGCATATTCTCTTAGATCATGATCTAAGGCATCAACCCATTCGGTACATTCTTTATATTTCTCTAAGAACATACGATGTTCTTTAATAAAACTCTCGTAGCGTGATATCATTTCTTTAAGCCCATTTCTAAAAGCCTGATATCGACTAATCATTTGAGATACTAAAGCAGCGTGCTTTCCATCTGTGTCTAAGTCTTGTGTCTGTGTAAGAGCCAAATTAAACTGAGAATTCTTATCTTGCATTTCTTTATCCAATCGAAGTAAAGTATCAAGATGATTTTCTTTTGATTGCAAATTGCTTTTAAGACTTTGATCTTTAATTTTTGTTTCAACAAGTTTGAGCCATTTTCTTAGTTCTTCAACTAATTTATCACATTTATTGTATTGAGTTTTTATCTGTTCAATTTTTTCTTTATGAGTCCCGAGTTCATTATTATATAAATTCCATTCCTTTACATAGTTCTCTAAGTCTTCTTTCAGGAAATTATGTCCTTCAGGGTTTGTGGTTTCTAGTACGCTATTCAAGCTTTCAGTACATGAATTTAGTAAAAATTCTCCTTCATTTAATTGGTCCTCCAATGATTCCAAGATGCTATCTTTTAAATCCATGTCATTTGCGTCCGGAGAAATATCTGAACAAGAGCTTAATTCTACTTTATGAGAGGTCAACCAATCTCGAAAATTTTCCAAATGACGAACATATGTTTCGTGATATTGTATATTTTGTTCGCATTTAGATATTATTTCTTGAATCAAATTACTTAACTTTTTATATAATTCAATTTTCAAATCAACTTCATTTACAATTTCTTCGTCAGCTAAAGATTCTACCTTTTCTTTCATTCCTAATATTATACTTTCATGAGAATTTATGTCTTGATATATGTTTTTATAATACTGGATCTGAGCTTTTTTATCTGCTAAGGTAATTTTTAAATCAAAGTCGTAAAGAGCTTTTTCCTGAATATCTTCCAACCAGTTAGAGGCTTGTTCGTAGTTTTCGTCAAAAGAAGACCATTCTAGCATAACTCCTTCTACATATTTATAAAGTTGATTAACATTATCTAAATGAGATTCCCAAATATCTCTTAAACTTCTGAGTTCTTCTCTAACTTCTTCTCTTCCTTCTGGAGTAATAGATGCAAAAAGAGCCTCGCCTCTAGCAACAAGAGCATTCAAAAGTTTTTGACCTTCTTTTTTCTCCTCAACAAAAGCTTTTAGACTTTGAAGCTTATTTTTATATGCCTCGGTTGGTTTCAATCCAGATTTGGTTAATTGATCAAAAGCAGTTAGTTTCTCCTCTGACTCAATTAACCAGTCTTTCATTTTTACAACGGTATTGTCATAAGTGTTTTTATCCTTTGCAAGTTGACTTAATTTAGTAATAAAATTATCGCAGAAATTCAATACACCTCTCACACGAGCCGCCAAGTTGCTTGCGTATTCACTGACTCGCATTTCAGGATTATATTTCATCAATTTTTCTGTGATGTCTATAACTTCATTCATATCGTCTTCACGATCACTTACACTGAAAGATAATTGTTCAATTTCTTTAATCTTCTCGTGTACCATTGACATATCCACTTGATTCGTTGATTCTGATCGTACTCTAGCTTCTACCTCCCTTAACCAAGAATTCAAATTTTCAGTCAACGTTTCATATCTCTTCCACATTTGTAGTATTTCAGTTAAAGATTCTTTGCACTCTTCGACAAGATTGTCAATTTCGTCATAAGCAGTTAACAAATTTTCAGTTTCCAATTTAATTTTTTCACTTTCTTTTTCTGGAATGATATTTTCATAAACTTCTGTTACTTTTAACAATTCATCTTTTTTTCTCTCACCTATATAAAAGTTGTTCCTTATTTCAGATAACGCAGCTAATTTTGATTCTATGCCGAATCTATCACTATTTCCTTCAAGCTGGCACCATGAAATTTTTTCCTGATACATACAAACAAATCTTTGAAGATCTTCAAGGTGATCTTGATAATGCTTGTCTATTATATAATATAAACTTTTTGAAACTTTTGAAATGCATTTTTTTAGATTTTCGCAACTGTTTTCCAGCAGATTATATTCGTTTATGATCTTTGTCATATCACGTCCTTGAAAACCTGACTTAAGATCTTCAATCTGTGAGTTAATATCTTTTAAAGATTCAATGTTATCATGCACCTCAGCTTTTAATTTTTTTGACTCTTCGAAACGTTCTAGCAATTTCCAGTCATCTCCAGTCATATCTTCACACTTTTGTAAGCTCTCTTTAATGGTAGACAAAGAGGCCTTCATATCTTTAATTTCATCATAAATTGAAGATTCTTGATCTTTCATTTCTTCTAAATAGGAAGAAAGTTTTGAAGATAGATTTTCAGTTTGCCTGAATTCAGATATTAAAGAACTAATTATTTTGTTTATATGAGCATTTGAAGAGCTACTATTGTTAATTGATCTTAACTGCTTAGCCCTACTCTGAATTCCTTTGAAAAGACCTTCATAAATAGGAAGCTCTTGCTTATATTTATCAAGTTTTTCAAGAGCTGTGTCTGCATCATACGCTATATGTTTTTCGTGAAGAGATTGACTCCTATCTTTAATCCATTCAGATATGTCTTCTTTAACTTGAATTATCTGTTTCCATAAAACATGTTGTCCCTCAATATTTTGCAACTTCCTTGATAAATTTTCCATTGAAGTTTGCCATTCCTGCTGTGTATCCTCGCATTGCTCCTTTAGGAAAGAAGGATTTATATTTTCTGTTTCTAGCTCTTGGGATAAGTGATGTACTTTTGATACGTAAGTTTCCAAATTGGGTCGAGTTTTTCTTAAGTTTTCATTTGATTTTTTGCAAAATGCTAACATAGTCTGGACAGTGTTTGGGTCATTCGCTGACGTTTCTAATTGTTTAAAATTTTCCTGTGCCTCTTTGATAAATTGTAACATTTCTTCTCTCCCCTCAATACATTGCTTCCATAAATAAGTAATATTTGTATATTTCGTTTGCAGTTCGTACAACAGACTTTGCGTTCTATCCCATTTTGCTTCTGCTGCAGTTAAAGCATTCTGAACAGACACTAACTGCGATGAATCCTTCGACATAAGAGAGCGTCCCCAATTACGCACCTTTTCCATCAGGCTATTTTCTGAATGAATTTCTTCTAATGATGATTCAGTAATCTGCAACATTTTTTCTATGTCACTTAATGAAGCTTCTAAAGTGTCCCGAAGAGATATTTTAGACAAAATCATTTCAAGAAACTCATTTAGCTCATTTTTTATTGTATTAAATGACTCCCACTGCATATTTTGTTCTAATAAATAATTTTTCCTACAATCAAGGTTAGCTGACAAATTATGTAATAACATTTTTATTTCCTTAGAACGAGAACATATATTAAGTGGAGTACTAGTGTCAGCATCTCTGATAACAAGCGAGTTTTCGGAAGAAAGCTGGGAAATATAAGGTTGTTCGGATTCCCAGTGTTCATACTGTTCTTGCAAATTTAATATTTCTGCGTTCAATTGTTCACTTTCTTGAAGATTTGGATTTGCTTTAAGTTGTTGTTTCATTGAGTTCAAAGTGTTTTCAAAATTGTTTTGCCAATCCCAAAAGTCTTTCCACTTTATGATAGCAACTTTTTTGGAACTTAAACTACCAACATAGCTTTCGTATCTAGATTCAACATCTTTAAACTTCTCATGTAATTCTTCCCTATCTTTACCAACACACTTTTCAGAAACACTATTAAAATCTTTTTCTAGCTTATCAATGTCTGATCTTTTTTCATCGAGATCTTGCTGGAGCTTGTGAATAAGATTTGGAATAGATTCTAATTCAGTTATATCAATATCATCTAATTCATTCAGATTGCTACTAAATTTATTTAGCCAATTATTTACTTTATCTACGTCCGTATTAAATTCTTGAGAAGCAACTATTTTTTCTGAAAATTCTATTTTTATTTTCCGTACTTTATTAGTAAGTGAAGCGATCATATCTTTAAGGTCATTTACATTTCGTTTAATGGATGCAACGCCTTCCGATCCTAGACCGGTTGATATGTGATCTGCAACAGAACTAATATTTATAATATTTGTCTGCTTTTCTTCAAGCTGTTTCTCTATAGTTTTCAAATTGACTGCACAATCTTCAAGTTTAAGAACTGCTGGTGAATGTTCAGTAACAGTTAATAATCTGTCTTCCAAGTCATGAATCCAAGAGATCACAGCATCGCAACTGTAATTGAAATCTTCCCATTCAGTAACTAAATTCTCTGTTTTTTCGCTCCATTGTAATGCAACATTGTGAATTGCTGCCCATCTGGAATGCAAAGCGTCTACTTCGTCTTTAACAGAGTAAATTCTCGCAACCTGAGCGCCCTTTGAAACAACGGAGTGAAGTTTTTCTAAATTTTCATTACACTCTTTTTCAAATATCTGTGCCGTTTTTGATACTTTAAGTGCTTCATCATAAGTAGCAGGTTTTGAAATGCCTAAAGAAACTTTCCTTTCTGCTTCTTCGATCCATGGGCGCAAACCTTGAACGCCATTCTGATACTCATTCCAATGTTTTAATTCTTGCTGCACATACTGAGCATGTTTGTTAGAGTGAAATTCAATTTTTGACGAGCTTGCTTTACCTCACCTAATTCTTCCGAAAAACGAACCGTATCACTCGATAAATTATCCTCCATTAACTCACATATTTCAGATTCAAGAGTTTTAATAGAAGCCATTTTTATATTTAAATTTTCAATAAGACTATTAGTTTTTGAAGCCCTCTCTTCAGGGCTCATTTCTAAAGTAACCAACCTCTCGAGTATATTTTGAGCGTTTGCTGACCAGCTCTTCACTTCTTCCAATGTACCGGTATAATTTCGCCACATTCCATTTAATTCATCTAAATATTGTATTCTCTCATTTACAGTTTTGATAATGGATTGCACATTTATTTCAATTTCTTGAGCTTCTTTTTCTAAAAATTGTTTCTTTTCAGATTTCGTATATTTTCCAAGAGTATTTGACAAACTCGTGAGTTTTCGAAGCCTCAAATCAGAAGCTTCATTTAATTGCTCAAACATCTCCTGCTTATTAGACAGTTCGCTTGCAATAATATCTGGATTAGTCTTTTCAATAGGTTTATTAAGTTCATTTTCTGCCTGAGATAAAAGACTTAAAATGGCAAGTTTATGATCATTGTATTCGGCCCATATTTTATGCATATTCTTAAGTTTGTTAAACTTTTCAAAACACGTATTATAACATTCATTCCATTGAGTTTCAAGGTTTTGAACAATCGATCTTATAAAAGAAGGTGCATTCAATTCTTTGCTTAAGTCTTTTCCTCTTTGAATAGAAGCAAAAATGTCAGCACGTTCTTCCTCGAGTTGCTTTATAAATTCTTCTTGCTCTATAATGCACTGCTTAAGAACTTCTGGATTTTCAGTATAAGTATCTTTATCGGTCCGAGTTTTTATAGTTTTTAAGGTCTCTATAACCATCTCCATATCTTGTCTGTAAAAATAACATTTGCAGTGGGATTCAGCCTGTATAAAACCTGATTCAATGGACGGAACAAGTGCCTTATATCTAGATATTAAAGATTCAAGTTTATTCTGCTCGTATTGGCCATCTTCTTCTGGAATGTGTGGGATAAGGGAATCTAGAACTTGAACTAACCATTTCATGGAATCTCTTCTATTGTCCAAATTATCACAGAGTGTCTGAAATAATTTTATCCCAGTTAAATAAAAGAAAAATAATACATGAAAAAAGACATGGTATTAAATTAAAATCACTGATAACGAAAAATACATATTAAAAACCAAACAAATGTTTGTCATGATGATTTTAATATTAAAAATAATTTTAAAATCTCGAATAACATATATATATATATATATATATATATATATATATATATATATATATATATATATATATAACCTTAGTAAAATTAAACATTTAAGTACGAATTTTGTTTTATAATTATTTGAAGTTGAAAATCTTACCTTATATATATATATATATATATATAATATATATATATGGGGACGATATTGTAGAGCATTTGTAATATTGTAAATTCACGTTTTTTCATGAGGTCCAAATCAATGTTGTAAGGTCACGTAACTTCTCATGAGTCTTTTATATACATTGCAGAGCAATTCTCTCTCTCTCTCTCTCTCTCTCTCTCTCTCTCTCTCTCTCTCTCTCTCTCTCTCTCTCTCTTTTCTCTCTCTCTCTCTCTCTCTCTTTCTTCTCTCTCTCTCCCTTTATTCTTTCACTCTACTGTCCTCTCTCTCTCTCTCCTCTTCTCTCTCTCTCTCTATGAGATTCATAAGGTAACCTATACGAATTTGCAATTTCTGCGACTTTTTCAACATTGCCCTACAATGTTGCAAGGTCAAGTATCTTCATGCAGTAATGTTAGTCATGCTGCATCTCCCTAAGTGGTTGGAGTTCTTTCACATGCTCTTTGAGGTTAATGGAGCAACATTGCACAGAAATATTGCCAGGTCATGGACTTTCATGGGCAATTTGGGTCGTTGCAAAGCAACACTATCAAACTGCAAGAAGACGTAGCCCTCCTTTCCACCCTTATTTAGGGGTTGTTCCTCCATTCAGGGGATGCGTTGCCTTCCTCGTGTCCCTCCATGATTCATTTTTAGGGGCGTAAAGTGCGCCTATGAGAGGAACTATCACCCCTACAACTTTTTTCATGTTGCCAAATTTCAATACGTTTTCCATTTTTGAGGGTAATAATCACCATCTCTCTTTCATGATCATTTACAGATACCTTTTTGCCACATTTTCACTAAGTCTGGCAAAATGGAAAGGATGCCATCCTCTTCAGAGAGGAAGGTGTAGCCTTCCTCTCACATTGTTTTATATTGCCATTTGTCAACATTTCAATAGAATTCTAACGGTGTCTGATCAGGACACCTAACTTAGGATAGATGGAACAAAGTGGAATTTTAATTTAAATAGTCTTAGGTGTTTAAATTGAGCGTTATTTATAGTGAAATTTCAAATATTGTTTTTATATACAAAAATATTTCATTATTATGAAAACCTGTTTAAATATAAAAAATTAACTTATCTAAAATTAACGTCTAATGTTTCTTATAATTTATCGACAATTAATCAGTAAATTTTAAGAAACTCTAAGAAGTACGAATTTTGCCTTTATTGACAGCATTTAACATTTACTGCCCATTGTAATTTGCATTTTTACCCTTTGTTTAGCATTTGAAAAAATAATGTTGATGTTTATGTTTTCATTAGAATCAGCAATTATCAAAGAAGCAAGAAAAGTGAATTTATTAAGTAACGTTTTTAGGTATTTAAATGTGATGTGAGGTCTCCTAGAAAATTCACTATTTATGTTTTTATATAATACAAAAATATTTTATCTTTATTTGTTAAAACCTGTTTTAATATAAACAATTATTAACCTATATTGAAAATTAGCTTTTTCTATAAAATTTATTCACATGTACAAATTTTAGAACTCTTATATAAGTAACGTATTATTGTTCTAAATTTATCAATCAATTTGTAAAATTAATTGTTAAAAATCTTAAAATTAGTAAGTTTTAATATAAACGGATATTTATCATTCAGTCAAATTAATGAAATATTAATGCGGGGCACTTATGAAAAGATGACTACATATTTCAAAATAGACTGAGAAAAATGTTGAATTTATTATAAAGTTTTATAATCTAAACACTTGACACAGTTTTTTTTAATGATAATTTAAATCAAATATAATTGTTGGCCCTTTTATATACCAGACATTGATTGTCTATCTAGTGTGTAGAGAGAGAACCTATTTTAAACTAACAATAAAGAGTTTCTCAAACTTCCAGATAATTACGCATTCTTCTAAGATTTCACACGATTTTATCATCAAAGTTTTAGATACTCTATAAAAATAGTTAACGTATTGTATTCCTAATTTCATGTACATATTGTATGATAATTGATTAGTTAAATTCATTAAAATTGAGGTCTAGTTAACCTGTGAGTATTTTCAGCATATATTTAAAAAAATTAGGTAATAATATTATCATTAGAAATTGCAATATCAAAAATAGCAATAAATGCGATTTATTAGATGAAGTTTTGTATATAGTGTCATATTTAGAATTGACGTATTATTAATTAAATGAAATTTAATATTTGTTTATTCATATATTATTACCAAATATTTAATTAGTTAGTGTAGAATTAACTGTTTGTAATAAAGAAAATATAACTTCTATAAATTTAACAGTCTTTTATTTCTTAGAAAATTTCTACATTACATAATATATAAACTTTAGACACATCTTAAAGTATCGATTTTTCCTAAATTTCAACATTGTGAAATTATTTAGGGTAAAACATATCCCTTTGTTTTAGGACTTTCTATTGTTCAAGCATTTTAAATAACAATAAATGTTGTTTCATATGAAATTCGCCAATTACAAAAGTCAGAATGTTGAGATTTATTAATTAGTTTTAGCAATATGTTTATAATTGACGTTTTTAATATGAAATTTCAATATTTGTTTTTTATATACCAATTATTTCATTAGTTGATGAAAACCTGTTTTTAATAAAAGAGAAAAGTTAACTTCTAAAATTACGCTTTTTCTTAATTATTTTACATTACAGTAATATTAAATTTAGAACTCTAAAAGTAAACGTAATTGTTCCTAAATTTCAACTTATTTGTGAAATTATTGTGGTAAATCTTAAAATTGAGTATATAACGGTATTTATTTTAGCATTAGTAGAAAAAATTAGAATGATGTTTCAAAACCACTCAAATTGCAGGTGAAAAAAGGAACAAATCTTGAATTTATAAATGAGGTTTATTTGTGTCTTAAATTGGAGTAGTTATCTATTTTTGAAATAAAATTTCCACCTATTTGTTTTTATATAATAATACGAAAATATTTTCATTATAGTTGTGGATAAAAACCTGAGTTTTTATAATATAAAATAATTTTAACACTTCTAAAATTACGCTTATTTCAACATACCAATACGACATTACAGAATTTGGTTGTATTTTCAAAACGTCATCAATTGGGTAAAAGTTGTTTTTCCTAAATATCGAAGTGAAATGAAAGGTATTTCTTGGGGTTAATGTCTTTAATAATTAAAGTTTTTAACCGGTAATTTTCAGCATTTTGAAAACAAAAGTAGATACTAATAGATCATTTAATGAAAAGCGGAAAATGAGAATTTATTAATTAAGTTTTTAGGTGTCTTATATATACGACTGTTTTTAATGAAAAATTTTAATCATATAATTGTATTTATATACCGAAATATGGTTGTTTGCAAATGAGTTGGTTAGATAGAAAACCTGTTGTTTTGTGGAGTGCAATGTTATAATCTTCTGAAAATGTTACTTAGGTTAAGACTCCACAGTGTTCTGTTTTAATATTTTTGTCACTATTACATGAACTTTTTGCATAACTCATAAAAGTACTATAATTTTCCCGTATGTTCACATTTGAAATATAATTGTTAAATCTTAAAATTTGATTTTTTTTTTTGCAACAGATATCAATTTTCAGAATATTAAGTAAAAGTAATGTGGTTTAATTGGAAATTGGGGGTTAAACATATCATTTGCATAAAAGTGCAGTAAGGATGCTAAAGGATTTGGATTGAATAGTGTTTAGGTGTCTCACTTAAAGTATTTGTATGGTTTAAATTGTATTGATATTGGTATTGTCAAATATTTATGTTTTTATATATAGGTTATGGCCAATAGTTATATGCATTAGTTACAGACCAATAACTAACACAAATATGATTAATGAAAAATTTAATACTTTCACGTTATAATATTAATCGGTGCACTTTTTATCAAAAATTTTTGAAAATTTTAAACAAATTATAGAGTTTAACTCTTAATATAAGTGAGCGGGATTTGTTCCTCTGAGTATATTTCTATCATTTGTTATGGAAATTATGTGGTATAATATCTATATAAAATGAGAGTTTTTAAACGGGTATTATTATAGGCATTTGAATAAAGTAATGTATTTCATATGATAAATGCGAATTTTGCAAATAAGCAGAAAAGTGAATTATTAATAGTTTTTTATTAGTTTTCCTTAAATAGACGATTTTTAATGAAATTTAAATTATATTTTAGTTGTCCATTTATTTCTTTAGTATTTATTTCATTATAGTTGTTTTAAATTCTTTATAATGTAAATGTCTACTGCTTTAACTTATGCTAAAATATACGGATTTAGTCTTTATTTTCCATTTGTATCAATTAGTAACTACATTAGAAGTATCGAGTTTCTCCTAAATTTCTAAACATTTGAAATATCTATAAAATCTTAAAATTGAGTATTTTTAACGGTATTTTCATTCAACATTTTAGAAAAAATAAAGTTAACTAATGTACCAATGATACCACAATCCTACGACGGATCCAGTGTAATGTCAAGATCTATATAATCGTATTTATAGTTGTTATTAATGACTGTTATTGATGGTAACATCACACTATATATTTTTTATTTATTTCCTGTAATAGTTCGTTAGTTGTGAAACACTGTTTTAATAAAAAATATTATAACTTCGTAAAATTAACGTAAATGACTTTATTTCCTTATAAAATTATTTATCACATTACTAAAATTTAGAACTCTTAAAAGTAACGATTTTTTCCTTAAATTTTCAAACATTTGAAATAATTGCTTAATCTGTAAAAATATCTTAAAATTGAACATTTTCGGAAAAAATATTTCATTATTGAAAAAAATAATGTGCTTTTCATTGAAAATGCAATAATAATTTCAATAAAAGTCAGTAACTTAAATTTTATATTAAATTATAGTTTTTCATTTAGATGTCTTAAATTGACGGTTTTATTTTAATGAAATTTCAATATTTTGTTATTTTGTATATACCAAATATTTACATTAGTTGTGAAAAAACCTGATTTTAATAAAAAATTTTAAAACACTTCTAAAATTACTATTATTATATCTTAAAATTTCTCAACAGTTACGACGATATTTGGTGAGGGAACTCAAACTAATCAAAAAGTAATCGTATTTCACCTAAAGATTTATCAACATATGTTGTATATATACTATATTTGGTATAGTCTTTATATAGAGTTGAGAGGTTTTTTCATACGAGTTGCTTTGTACCTTTCAGCATTACTTGAATAAAGACATAAAATGGTCAATTGTATAAGCAATCTCAAATAAAAAACCAAGACAAAGGTGAATTTCATTAATTAGTTTTTAGGTGTCTTACAAGAGTTGTGAACTCTGTATTTTTTAATTTGATAGATTTTCACAACTGATAAAGTATCTATTTAATAACAAAAATAAGTACCAAAATATTTGCATAATTATTGTGAAACACTCTTTTAGATATATAAAATGTGTGCATATCATCTCTCAAAATTAGCGCCACTATTTTATTCTTATAAATTTTCTTAAACGTTTAACAATATTCATCTCTTAAAGTACGATTATTTCCTAAATTTCAACATTTAAAGATATTTATTTGGTAAATTCTTAAAATTGAGTTTTTAACGGTATTCATTCAGCATTTGAAAAAAATAATGTGTTTTCATTGAAATGCAATTTATTTCAAAAAAGCAGAAAAGTGAATTATTAATAGATTTTTAGTGTGTCTTAACGTATGTGAGAGTACGTTGATTTTAATGAGTAATTTTTCCAGCGTAATTTGTTTTAAGTAATAACCTTAGTAACAATATTTTACATTAGTTTGAAAAACCTGTATTGATAATAATAAAAATTAACTTCTAAAGATTACCGCCTAATTTTTCTATTTAAAGTTTTCATCTCTTTGAGTCTAATACTTTTTGAACTTCCTCTAACCTCCCTTTCCACCTTTCTACCATCGCTTATAAATTTTTCAACATATTCCAAATTTTTCTTTTGCTCATTGTATACTCTAAATTCTAGTTTTCATCATAAGGGTATATTTATTAACAGCATTCTTGAAAAATATTATAATATGTTGTATGCTTTGCGAATTAAATGCAATTCAAAAAATCAAGAAGAGCTACTTTGAGTTGATATAAAGGTGTGTTGAGGTTGTTCTATAATTGATGAGTTTTGTTAAAGATAAAATTATTCAATATAAATTATTGTGTTTTGATTGTATATTTACCAAATAGTTTATCATTATGTTTGATGATGAAGAACCTTGTATTTAGAACTATAATAAAATATTTATGAATCTTATATCCAAAAGTTACGGCTTGTTTTTCTTAACATTTTTTCAACTATTAATCAAATTTTAAGAAACTCTTTATAAAGTAAGCGATTTTTCCCTATAAATTCATATCAGTTTGAAGATAATGTTAGGTAATTCTGTAGAAGTTGGAGTTTTTACACTGAGATTATTGGATCAAGCTATTTGAATAAGTAGATGTGTTCATTGATATTGCATATTTCAAAAATTGTAAAATGGAATTTATTAATAGTTTTAGATGTCTTAAATTGATCGTTTTTTTGTAATAAAATTTAGCTGAATATTATTTTTATTTTGTATATCGGCCAAATATGTTGAGGTCATTAGTGTATTGATATCCGAGAGACTTACTGTTTTTTAAGATCTGAAGAGAATAAATTTCAAGCTATTCTAAACTATTACGCTTCTTGTCACTCTTAATTTTCCCCACTATGTAACTGAGATATTTATGACACCTTAATGAGTATCTACGATGTGTGTCTTCAAACTTTACAACTATTGAGAAGTTAATTTGGTTATAGATTCTCTTGAATAAACTTTTCTGTATTTATCTTTTTTTTAGACGGTATTTTGCAAAGCACAATTATTATGAAAAATAACGATTTTAAAAAATTATTTGTGCAATATAGTGCCCATAATCTGTCTAGTAAACCAGCGAATAATAAAGCTGAATAATTTTATTAACTATATATATATATAGTTCTTGAAATTCGATCAGTTTTTATTATTAATGAAATTTTCTACCATAATAGTTTATCAGAGAGCGCAAATATTATTGTTTCCACCTAGTCTTTGATGAAGAGCGCTTTGTGGTTACGAAGTCGTGACAGATGAAGCGAGAGTATATGTTACATCTGGGTGTCTTAAATGCTTATATGCTGTAACGCTGTTTTGCTATGAGCGATTCTAGATTTAGTGAGTACTCGAGTCTATGACGATGTATGGAATTATAGGGAATACTGCGCGTAAGAGTACGTAGTTTGTTTCGCGTAGAAGAGTTGTTTCGAATCGTAGTTCATGGACATGCTGTTTCTTGGTGAATAATTGCGTTCAAATTTGAGAAATATTTATATAAGAATCTGTCAATCGTTACCTATATGAAGATATAGATATAATGTGTTTCATTGAATATGCAATTTCAAAAGAGGGTATGCGGCGTCCATGGAGAGATACTTGAGTTAATGTGTATTTAGTGTTGAGACGAGTTTAATATTAGGTGCTTAAGCTCTGGTATACTGTTTTGATCTATAATGACTAGGTCGAAGGGTGGCATCTCGTTGGTGAATTGTCGATAGAGTGATTTGAGTTTGTAAAGGAATGAGTCAATGAGTTATTTGGTTCACTTAGCTGTACTATTGTAAGAATCGACAATCGATTTTTTATATATTAGAAAAAGGACTCTAATTCGTCTCTTAAGATGGATCACTCGACACGATTTAGTAAAGAGTAGGTTCTTAAATTTTCATACTCATGACTATAAGATATTGAGAACTTCTCTTAATAGAGTACGAAGGAGTTTCCACTTAATTGTGCATTAAGCATTGTAAATTATTTGGTAATATCTTAAAATGTGAGTTTTTAGGCCGGTATATTGTCTAGTTCAGTGAGAGATAACTGGACCTGAATAATTATGGTATCGAATCATTTGAAATGGCAATGTGTTGGCTAATACCGAAGCATAGTGGCGATCGGTTGCTATCTGGGTACTTAACAATTTGAAATTTTTGATTGTAGAGATAGTTGCATTTGAGGGTATCAGAGATTGCTTGTGTAAAATTTAACCAAGATAGTACATTTGGGGCAGAATCGTATATTTCCAGTATATTTGTGTGTTAATATTAATTTAGTATTTTGAACCAATTAGGTAGGATTCAATTTTTGAGTTTGCAATGTAGAGATATCGCTTGTTTTAATTTTAGAGAGAAGATTATAGTGTTGTTAAGCTCTAATTAGAGTTAGCGTTGTGGTAGTGTGGCTGTGTGTGCATGCGAGTTTAGAGTATTTAGGCACTATATGATCGAAATTAATTTGTATGACAGGTATCTAATTTATAGTATCTGAGCTATGATTCGCTCGTAAAGTATTGTGCTTGTAGATCAGTTAGGTATTGATGAGATTATAGTGTGCTATATTAGTCTTAAAATAGAGTATTCTGATTATATACTGGTATAAGTCCTTTCACTAGCATGTTGGTAAAAATAGTACTTTTTGGTTTGGTGTCATTGATAGCGATGTGTGGCAGATTTTTCAATATAGTCCTGTGAAATAGTGGTTTATGGTTATGTAGAGTTATATTGTATAGCTATAGTCTGATCTGTGTTCATCTGTGAAATTGAGATCGGTTTGTTTTTGTAAATGTGATTAGAGTGTTTATTCCATTAGTGAGATTTGTGGTGTTTTGAAGTTGGTGTTGAAGTATATATCTCCTTATAACAATTTCATAGTTTATTAGTAGTTGATTCATGAACGCTTATCGCGTTAATAGGTGTCGTGTTATGAGACTTCTACATAAGACAGAATATGTAGGAGCGTTGCGTTGTTTTCTGTATAAATCTAATACTAGCATGTTGACTAGCGCGGTAATTAGGGGAATGCATGTCTTTTTATTGATTAGAGGTACTGATTGTCCTTATAGGTTTTGGTTCGCATGTACGATTGTGGCAGCAGTAGTGTTCGATGTTATGTTTAAAGTATCTTAAAACTGAATTTGGATGTTTTCTAAGTCAGGTGATGAGTGCTTTTTTCTAGCGATGTGTTGAGAGGGTTTGTGTTTGCCGTTCTTGGATGATTATGATTTTTGTTTCGAGTGATAATTTCATCGATACAGTTGTGTCGTAAAGCGATTGAAAGATATGATATGTGAGTTAAGAGGTGAGTATGGGTTAAGGTGTGGTAGTTGTGTGTTATAAAATGTATTTTACTATCAATTATTTTTAGTGTTTGTTGTGTGTGGATATAGTGGTGGGGCGTGATAGTTATAGTTGTTCATAGTTGTGTGTATAGAGCGCTGGGTTGGGTTGTTTAGATTAGAGATAAAGATGTTTTGAGGATCGTGTTTCTAAAATGTTGACGCTTTTGTCTTTATATATTGTTGTACAGTTGTGAGCGAGGGAGAGATTAGCTGTCTTAAAAGTATCGGAGTGTTTCATGAATTTTGTTCGTGTTAAACATTTGAATTATTTTGTGTTAAGTTGTAATATTATTTTGAGCGTTGTTTAACGGTTATGTTTTCAGCATTTGTGTGAGATAAAATAGAGTGGTTTGTCATTTGAAATATGTGTTGGTCAATTTCTCAAATAAGGTGCAGAATAGGTGAATTGATTTAATGTAGTTTTAGTGTGCGTTTAAATGTGGAGTCTGTTTGGTTTTATAGAATGAAGGATTTCTATGTATGTGTGTTGAGTATATTTCGTGTAAATATGATCTGTTGTGGGTCGAGTGGTAGGTATTTGTGAATAACTTCTTAACATGAAATAAAAATATTGTACTTCCTAAAATAGCTGCTGTTTTTTCTTAATATTTTGCTACACTAAATCAGGGAATATGTTGAGGAAACTCTGTAGAGAATGATTACATTTTTTCCTAGCTAACTTCTCAAGCTAGTCTTCATGAATAATGTAGGTTTTGTGAGAAGTGTCGCGTAAAGACTCTGAGATTTAAACGTGGGTGAGTGCAATTCAGCATGTTGAGAATAAAATAGATTGTGTGGTGTTCGAGTTTGAGAGATTCAAATTTCAAAAAGCAGTAAATAAGCTTGAATTAAATGATATGTTAGATGCGGAGTTATCATCAAGTGTGTTCTTGTTAAATGACTTTATATTTAATGAAGTAGTTTGTCATATTGTGTAATTTTTATGTTTAAACTAAATTTAGATAAACTTTTCATTTTAATTGTGGTGTGTAAAATTTCCTAGTTTGTATATTTATAGAATATATTTAGTTCTATGACTTATGTTTACCAGAGAGTTGTGAGCGTTGAAGTGTTATGGGGATTTCTTTTTCTTAAGAAAATTGTTTCATACTCTGATCATGACAGAAATTAGAGTGAACTCTAATAAGTGGCATGTTGTCGTTACAATCTTCGAGTGACATTGGAAAATGAGATTATATGGTATAGAAGATGTGTTTTTGCTGGTTATAATATATTGGAGTGTTGTGGTAATATGCGGTATTTTTCTCTTTACAAGGTGTCATTGTGTTAGAGAGATATATTATTAATAGTTAGATGGTGTTTTTGTGTTGATCATGTGCGTGCTGTAAATGCGTAATGTGCTTCTTTAAAGATTATGCAGAGAAAGGCGGATATGTATAATGAGAGTGTGTTAGTGTTTCGTAATGATTTGTTGTTGACGTTTGATTTAAGTTGGGATAGTATTATTTATTATAATTATTGTTTGTATAGTATTCTCTAAGCATGTGATTTAGTCTATTGGTTTGTGAAGCGTTATAAGACCTTGTTGTATAGTTAAATATAGATTATAATATGGTATCGAGATGACTTAACTCTTCTTTTGGTTGCGTGAATATTTTTTCGATCATATTAACGTAGGTATGATAATTTAGTTACATTTATATACATTCATAAGTATCGATATGTCTTTCTCAAAACTTTCAATCTATTGAATGAGTTAGGTTTGTATCACGTATAATCTAGCATAAGAGAGTTATAAGAGGTGTGTGTAAGAAACGTGGAGTATTTTTTTAAGCTATCTTATATAATTTGAAATATAAAAACTGATCAAACACTACTGAAAATCGCAATTATCAAAGATATAGCTGAAAAAAGTTGAAATTATTAATTATGTTTTTATATTGGTTTTTTCAAAATTTGACGAGTTTTTTTCCATAGATAGAGTGAAAATCTTCAATAATTTGTGGTTTTATTAAACTCATTAACATAAATTTCATTTAATATTAATAAAATAACTTTTGATGTTTTTAAAATAAAAATTTACTTTAAAATTACCAAAACACACATATTCTTAAAAACTTTTGACACATTAACAATAAATTTTAGAACTGCTTAGTAAATACGACTATTCTGCCGTAAAAATTGCTCAAATATAAACACTTTTGAGAGATTTTGACTCTTGGATGATAAAATCTTAAAATTATTCGATGAATTATGGTATTTTCAGCATTGAAAAAATAATGTGTTCTTACTTATTTATCGTTACAGTATCCGAATTTAAAGTGTTCTTTTAAAGTGAATTTTAATAATTTATATTTTATGTGTCCTTACAATATGTACGTTATAAAAGAGTGTATCGAAAGTTATCGGCACCATAATATAAATGATGTGTTTAAGAGTTATACAAAAGGACCCTTCCTCTTCATTTTAGTCTTGTACAAACGTCATGTTTCTTAATAGAGAGAGTAAACTATAATAACTTCTAAAATTTACGCTTTTTCTTAAACTTTATACCATAGCTAATATAGAAATCTTAAACTAACTAAAATTTTAAAATCAATATACCATAATTATATAATAGTTTTTAATATTGTTATAAATCAAAATTATAATATATCATAACCAATTAAACATAAATTTAGAAACTCATAAAAAGTATACGCATTTCCTAAATTTCTAAACATTTTAGAAATAAATTATTCTAGTAAATCTACAAAATTAGCGTATTTTAACACGGTAATTATTCATCACAATTATAGAGAAAAAGATGTGATTTCATTAGAATATGGCAATTCCAAAAAAGCTAGAAAAGTGAATCTTATTCAATTAAGTTTAGGTGTCCTTAAAATTGACGGTGTTTATTAATTGACAAATTTTTATCTAATATTTGATTATTTTATAAATATATCCTAAATATATCCTAAATATAATTTGTGAACACCTGTTTTAATAAAATAACATTTTAATTCTGATTCAATGACGCTTTTCTTAAATTTTCACATATTAACAAATTAGAACTCTTAAAAGTACAAAAGTACGTTTTTTCTTAAATTCCAACATTTGAAATTATATTGGTGATAATAATTTATAAAATTTATAGAGTTTTTCATATCACGGGTATTTCATTCACATAATGAAAAAAATAAATGCTGTATTCTCATTGAAATTAGCAATTTACTTCAAAAAAGCAGTAACAACCTGAAATTTATTATATAGTTATATATTTTAAGGTGTCTTTAAATTCTCTATCTTATGAATGAATGAATTTTATCCAATATTTGTTTTTATTAATTAATACAAATATTTCATTAGTAGTTAAAACCTGTATTTAATAAAAAAATGTTAAACTATTTAGAAAAAGAGACTATTTTTTCTTAAATTTTCACCACATTAACATAATATTTAGAACTCTTAAAGATTAACGATCTATATATTATCCTTTAAATAACTTTCAACATTAGAAATAATTTGGTAAAGTAAATTGAGTATTTATTTAAAAGTTAAATTTTGCTAGCAATTATGACAAATATATAATGTCTACATATTCATAAAATTATCATTAAGTCACAATAAAGATAAAGTGAAATTTATTAACATAGTTTTTAAGGGTCTTAAATTTCAAGCACCTGTTTCATGATATTCAAATATTGTTTTTATAATAATCCTAAAATATTTATTCATTAGTATTATGAAAACCCTGTTAATAAAAAAATTAACTATTCTAAAAATTTACAGCTTTTTCTTAAATTTTACACATTACAAATTTAGAGTATAGAACTCTTAGAAGTACGATTTTTCCTATAATATTTCAACATTTTGAAAATTATTTGGTAATCTTAATAAATGAAGTTTTAACGGATTTATGTTCAGAGCATTAGAAATAAATAATGTGTTTTACACATTAATAATGTACACATTCAAAAAAGCAAAAAGTGAATTTATTTAAAATATTTGTGAGTTCAATTAAATTGACGTTTTTGTAATGAAATTTATCATACTACAATAATTCTTTATTATTTAATCAAAAATATTTGCAAAATTTGTTAAACCCTGTTTTAATAAAAAATTTAACTTCTAAAATTACTTTCCAACGTATTTGATATTCCCTACTTCTTTTTTCAATATATTTCACATTAGCTTTAAGTTAAAAACTCTTAAAAGTAAGATTTTCCTAAAATTTCAAACAATTTAATGCAATTATTGTATGTAAAAGTTTAAAATTTAGAGTCATTAAACGTATTTTACAGTTACATTAGAATAAAAAAATGTTATATATTCTAATGAGAAATGTCCAATTTCAATATAAAGACAGAAAAAGTAATTTATTATATAATAATTATTAGTAGGTTCTTAAAAATGATAATAAAATTATAAGAAATTTCAATATATTATATTGTTTTATATATATATCTCTATACAATTAATTATTTCATATTAGTTGAGTAGAATAAAACCTGTTAATAAACTACTAATATACTGTATCTTGTATATAATATTAACTATATATAATACATATATAATTTATACTTCATATCTTAAAATTAGTCATATATCTCTACACCTTCTTCTTTACATTTTCACAATAATTATACATATACTATTATTTGAACTCTATAAAGTATCAGTTATAATATCTTTCAAAATTTCAACATTTTAGAAAATTATTTATGGTATAAATTCTATTAAAATAGTGAGGTTTTTAACAGGTACTTATTATATATATAATTCAGTGACTATATATATATATATTATATATATACTATATATTAATAATCTACAATGTTCCATTTGCGAACATACCAGTAGCTGATGTTGTTTATCGTATATATAATATATATTTACTAATATATATATATATATAATATATTATATATATATATATATAATTATACTATAATATACTAGTATATATATATATTCTCACCCGCTAACCACCCATCATATGGGAGACGGCAGACACCCGCTCAGTACACGCCTATGCAAGCCGGTCCTCCTCCAGAGACCCTCCAGGGATGTTATGTTCCCTGTTGTTCTGTGTTAAGAGTTAATTTAAACTAATTTGAAAAGAAGGAGAAGTGGGATGTGTCCTCCTGAACCTGGTTTACAGTTTTGACAGATGTTCTGTGGTGTTTTTTTAAGGTTGAAGTCCTGTGTTTGTAGTATGTAATTTAGGGTGATGGCAGAATCTTAGCTTTGCCAGGGATGACTGACTGGTTCTTGGTAATGAGTTGAATTCTGGTATTATTTCTGGTGGGTGTTTGTTTAAAATGTTGTTTGGTGTTCGCGTCTTAAGTTAGTTTTCGTGTTAGATGTCGTGTGGATTTGTTTGTGTGTGTTTGTTGTTTAGTGGTGGTGGAATGTTGTTCAGAATTTGTTTGGAATACAGAGTTGGAATACAGAGCTGGTGAAGAAGGAGGTTGTTTCAGTCTGTGGGTAGAGAGTGCATTGTGGCATGGGTGTTGGGGTGTTTGAGTTTTTAAAAAAAATTGTGTGCCTATCATGTCTAGGTGTGTGTGTCTATGGGACATGGGTAGAATTTTGGTTTCTTCGTGCAGGTGTTGTTGTCGTGGTGGGTGTTTGATCGTGCCCATCTTGTTTGAAGTTCTTCTGAGGATTTTTTTCGGAGTCTTTTGGAGTTTCTTTTTGGTGTTATTTTTAGTCAGTAGTTTTTTTTTGAGTTGAGAAGCGTAGTTTAGAGTCGGGCGAATGTATTGTTTGTATATAGTGGTGGATGTTGGTTTATTGTTTGTGAGGTCTGTGCCAGCGATGGTTCTTAATATGTTCAGTTTTTGTTTGCGGATGAAATTATGTTGTCTATTGTGTTTTGTGACGAAGTAGATGCGTGTTAAAGTGTTACTTCCGAGGATGTTTGGGAACCGTTTTTGTTAAAGGGTATAGCAATTGTTGTTTAGGTAGACTAGTGGGTGTGTGGCACCAAGTTGGCAGTTGGTGGTGGTAATTAATGTAATTGAAGATTTGTTTGGTTAGGCAGACATTGTTTTCTGTTAGCCATGTTTTGAATGGTTGATTTATGTCTTGTGCCAAGTTTGCTGGCCATATTTAGGGTTCTGGTGTGTAGGTGCCTATGGTGATGTCATCTGCGTAGGTTGTTATGATTGTGTGATATGTTTTGTGGTTGTGGTAGACGGCTGTAAATAGGTTGAATAGTGTGGAGGATAGTATTGCACATTGCGTTGTTGATGTTTACTGTTCTGGATTTTGTATTGTTTGTTTGTGTTTGTGCTGTTACTTTGTGGATCAAGTTGTGTTTGGGTACTGTATCGAATGCTTTGTTGATGTCGATTCCCGAGTCATAATTGTTTTATGAGCTTGATTTTGATTGTTTGGTTGTATAATGATTTTTGTCGAGTGCGGTTGTAGTTGAGTGGTTTTGTTTTGAAACCTTGTGGAATTTGTGTTGGATGATGTGTGGAGTTATTTTGTTTAGTATGTTTTTTTCGTAGTAAGTTTGCATTGTGATAATAGAGAGATGGACAGTAGTATCTCAGACATTCCGGACCCCGCTGGTCATTTTGACCAACGCAATTTTTACCTGCCCTTGACCTTTTTTGACCGCGACCTCTTTTGACCTTGACCTTTTTTGGCCTTCGCCTTTTTTGGCCCAAATTTTTTGGCCAACCCTTTTGTATTCCAGGGTGCAATTTTGGCATCCCTAATTTTTTGGCAACCCTAATTTTTGCAACCCTTCGAAGAAGGGTTGCGCAAAACGGTTGCGCAGCAAACGCGTTGTACGTGTCCCACCCTAATTTTTTTTCGATGCAAACCCTTTGGTCCTTCCTGGGTCAATTTTTGGCTCCACTTAATTTTTGGCCACTCCCTTTATGGGCTTAGCCCCCTTTTTTGATTGTTTGACTTGATATTTCGTTTTGACCCTTGATATTTCGGTCTTGATATCCCGTATCAAGGTCTGAAATTGACACGTTCTTACCTTAAAGGTCAATTGGCGGTATAGTAAAGGGATTCATCTTGAGCTCAGCCACATACCTGTCCTTGGCTTTGGTAGGTATCTGTGCTAACATGAGGTCATGTAGGCTACCTTGACCTGTGCGTGGATCTGTCCTAATTTAGATTTCCATCCACAATCTCACGACCTACCTACCCTTCGAATTCCTATAATGCAGCACACACACCATCACACACCACACACAACACAACACATACACCACACACAAACACACACCTAGCCTACACCTAGGCCTAACCTAACCCTCCACATAGCCTACACCAGCCTACACCTAGTCTACACCTACACCTAGCTCACCTAGCCTCTCATCCCACCTACACCTAGCCTCGCACCCAGCCTTCAACCTAGCGTACACACCTACCCTAGCCCTCCACCCAGCCCTCACACTAGTATACACCTACACCTAACGCCTACACCAGCCTACACCGCAGCCTACACCTAGCCTTCACCGTAGCCTACACCTAGCACTCTAGCCTCCACCCAGCCCTTCACTAGCCTAACACCTACACCTACCTCCACCCTGCCTTCCCTATGCCCTAATCACCTACACCTTACCTACACCTGCCCCTACAGCGTTTGTGCTCACCATTTGTTGATTGGCTCAATTTGAATGGTTCCAACTTTTATGGCTCACTTTGATTGGTGTCCAATCTTTGGAGGGTACCGTAATATTGATTGACTTCAGCATTGATGACTCAGATTTATGTGATGGCTAACTTTGATGTTCCAATCACACCGTAGGATAGGTCTAGGAGGTTCTATTAGTGTTCTATGAAGTATAAGATGAGTGCCAGGTGAGTGCCAATGAGTTCCAAGTGAGTGCCAATTGAGTCCCACATAGTGCCAACTGAGTGCCACTTTTTTCAATAGCCCTTTTCTAGCCTCCCTGAGCCTAGAATAACCCTATATGGGGTGTCTATCCCTAGGTTTATAAGGCTATTGAGGAATCGATTGTGTATAATTACAAGTTCCAGGAATGCTTCTCTAGAGTTATTGTATTTTTCCTAAACACTTATACCTAATATATATATATATATATATATATATAATATTATATATATATATATATATATAGTATATATATATATATATAGTATTATTATTACTTACACACAGGCACACAGCACCACACCCACACACGCACAACCGCTAGGGTACTTATACGCACATACACCAAACCATAGATCACTTACATTCGCCCCTACACCTACACACACCATACATAGACACTTACACTAACCCACTTATTCACACTATGTCACTTATACACACCTACACTATATGACACTTATACGCACATTCACTATGACACTATCACACACTAACACTTATAGCAGCACTACACTCTCCATAGACACTTACACTAAGCTCCATATACTAACTTACACTCAACCATGAGATACAAAATATTTGAGTTATTATAGATCTTTTACTCTAATAAGCACTTCACACCCCGCATAGACACTTACACCTACCCATATACACTTCAACACTCACACATCAGATACACTTACCCTTACACTCACCCACTCGATATTTTGATGCCTCAGCACGTTGATCCTCAGCGATTGAATGCCTCAAACTTTGAGTGGATTGATCCCGGGCACATGGATGCATTTTCTAATCCTTTTCTAACCTTTTCTACCCTACAGTCATAGAACAGAGCTAATATTGATGTCTTCCCCAGGTCATAAGCGGACCACCAGGTCGCAGCGTGCGCCCTCCCCGCAAAGACAGTCAACCCCGCACCCGCAGTGTGCGACCCGCCGCGTCCCGTCCGCCGCCGCGTTACCGCCAGCCGCGTGCGCCCGCCGGCGCATATCCCCGCGTACCCGCCCCCGCGTGCGTCCGCCAGGCGCAATATTCTAGCGCGAATGAAAATATATATACTATGAGTTATTCATTTTTATTTCGTACTTAAACATCTTTTATTAAAAACTTAAATTCGCGGACCTAAAACTGTAACTCATTACAGACCTATATTATTATTTAACAAACTATACTTAGTTAACATATTTTTCTTTTCCATTTTACTATCTTTTTTAATTTATAAATTTTTAAAAATTGTATGTAAGATAAAAAAAGCAGAGTGCCTGATATATAATCATTTATTTTACTACAATTGTAAAGCAATGTATTACTTAAAAATATATACATTTAGAAAATTTAAATGCAGTAAATCAGTAAAATCAATAGAGGTGTTACCTAAGCACCAAAGGGAAACAGTATGGCTTTGTTTTACTGCTTTAACTGCTTTAACTTGCATGTTTTTAAACTGCTTTAACTCATGATTTTAACTGATCTTAACGTCATGTTTTACTGCTTTTAACTCATATGTTTTTATCTTTTTTCTCCTCATATATTTCCATAAACATTTCATAACTAAAAGCAGTAAATCAGTAAATCATAAGGTGTTACCTACACAAAGGGTGCTTAGTATGCTTTTTGGTTTTAACTGCTTTAAACTGCTTACTCATGTTTTAGACTGCTTTTAAGCGTCATGATGTTTTAGCTGCTTTAACTTCATATATTTTATTAACAATTAACAGATATGCAATGCAGTAAATCAGTAAAATCAATAGAGGTGTTACCTTACAACAAAGCGATTAATATGCTTTTGTTTTTACTGCTTTAACTCTTTAACCTCAGTTTTAACTGGCATTAACCATGTTTTTAACATGCTTAACTCATAGTTTTTACTGCTTTAACTCGTGTTTTACTGCTTTAAAACTTCATATTTTTGAATCGCTTTTAGACTCTATATTTATTAACATATCATACCTTAAGCAGTAAATCAGTAATCAATAGAGGTGTTAACTAGCAACAAAGGATTTAGTAGGTGCTTTTGTTTTTACTGCTTTACTGCTTTAACTCGTTTTACTTGCTTTAACTCCTATGTTTTTATCTGCTTAAACTCAGTATGGCTTTATTGCTTTAACTGTTTTAGACTCATGATGCTTTACTGCTTTAAACTCATATATTTCTTACTTTTTATGTTTTAACACTTTTGTTTAATGATTATCTATTATTATTGATAAGTAATAAATATGTTTATTATTTTTATTATTATTTTTATTTTTAATTTATTATTTATTTTATTATTGATGCTTTTTTTATTTTTATTTTTATTATTATACTTAGTGTTATTTACTTCAAGCCCATTGTTATTATTTTACACATACACAAACACTAACACACACATCCCACAGTTCGCACACTCACACACAAGACACACATACACACACATCCTCCCACGCACACCACACACACACAGCACACACACACACACCCGCCCTATTTAAACATATCAAATTAGTTCTTCAGTACGTACCTATATTAATGACCTCATATGTCCTTTATGGTTGAAATTAAAACACTACATTTATTATTACTGATGTAGAAATTTACAGTAAAATTATAACCCAGCATCTTGACCCTCTATAATATATCAATCATTATCTTTGAACAAAGATTCTTTTATTAACTGTTCATAGTTTCAGGATCTATCCATATAAATTTTAACATAATTTGACTATTTTTCAACATATTAAAAAACATATATTTTTACACGTACTTAAGCAATAAATCAAGTAATCAATGCGAGGCATGCCCTAGTCCCCTAACATCCAAGCCTAATGGCCACCGTTTTGTTCTATTGAACTTAACTGCTTTACCATCATCTTTTAGCTCAAATGTAATAAGTATAAAAATAACAAAAACTTTTTTCTCTGCGAAGAAAGCATATATTCCTTATAATCATTTCTGTTTTTATTAAAATAACATTCATATTCCCTTACATTTATATTATTCGTCAATGTTACTAAAAATAGTTTCAAAGTTTTTTTTTAAATAATCGGTTTTCTTTATTATTATTATATTATCTATGTACCCATTGAAATCATCAACGGAGACAACACAACACACCGCACGTCCTGTACAGTCACGAAACTGACCTCTCATCTGTCAATATGTTTTGAAATAAACTACTTTAGGCCTATAATTTATGGAATAAGCCTTTGTACCCCTGGGCGATTTAGGCCTATTCCCGGGTCAAAAATATATTTCAACACTGACCTTTTTTTCTGAAAGATGTGGTGCAATAACTGTTAGGCCTAATTTAGGCCTAATCTTTTTAGGATAACGCCTTTTGTATCCGGCGCTAATGTTAAGCCTATATTACCAGGTCAAAAAGGTAATCAAGTATAGACCAGAGATCATTGTTATTATTATTTTTAAATAATATAGTTCTGATAAAACTGTAACATGCTGGATCGGTAAGAAGGAAATGTTTCCTTACTTGTGATTGGACGGAGTAACCCTTATCTCTATATGACATCGTATATGTAATTGGTCGAGAATTATTTTATCGGTTTTTTTTGCTGTTTTAAGGTATGTAAAACATGTTTTTTCATATCCTGCACCTTATCTTATTTGAAAATTAAACTTTGTTCTTTAAACTTGTCTTTGAGCAGGTGTGTTTATTATCTTTTAGACCCTCCAACTCAATTTAAAATCATAGTTCATTTTAGCTGTTAGCGGTGCACAAGTTGTTTGGTTTTATTAAAAGTCGTTTTATTTTTACTAAGTGTATATCATATTTAAAATAGCAATAAATTACTTATATGGCCATTTCATTCGCATTACTAGAATAATAAATAAATTAATTCACTAGATTTATAATAGAGCACGTGGAAGCGAAAACGCAAGACGCCTGCAAACGCGACCCGTGCGGAAACACCGCATGAAAACCGCCGCTGTATAATTACTACGCGGTCGCGAAAATATGGGGCATTTTATTTCAAAGTGGTATGGCACACATCCTAGAGGATGAATCTTTTGGACACCGTCCCATTCAGTGTGTATAATATTAGTTTGTGTACTGGATCAAGGTATATTCACGAACCTTATAACATATGTTCAAGCGCATTAGTCGTTTATTTAAAATCCTGAAATATCTGTGTTTATTACAAACTATGTGAGATATTCTGGATGGTTTATCGAATGCATACAACAGTGATGTAGAAGAGGTTATGAACTTTACATACTCGATGTAATTTTGAAGTAATAATCAATATGATACCATACCTGGATAGGTCATACAGCGAAATTACGTATTGTACAAGGAGGAAGTTTATTATGCATGTATATTTAACTGAGATTTGTAATTAGTAATAATATTTTAGAATATACAATTTTCAATACTTATACATAGAGAGAATTAAAATCGTAAGACATACCTAAAAAGGGAGGATAATGGGATAACTTCTATACCATTAACTCTACGCTCTAGTGTAGGTGCTAGCTATAAGGCATAACTACAAAACACCTGCTTTTTACCTTCCCTGTAAAGTATAAGATCTTAAAGCGTACACAAAGCCAGAACATGGACAGCATCACACCCGTCCTATTTGTTCTATTTCCCTTAAGGAATTATAACTTTAGGATAAATAAAAACAAATGTTCTTTTCAAAACTAAATGTTTTTCAAGAAACTTTACCAGTGAAATGTAATTGTTCTATATATAAATTAACAAAAATGTTCAAGAACGAAATAAAATGGACGACTCATCATATAGGAAATCGGTATATTTGAAAATACAAATGATGTAATGAAAGTTTTCTTAACAACGGCATATCATAAAGAAAATATTTTCGCGCCGCGTAGTAATGATACGCCGTTATGGTTTTGCGTTTTTCTGGTATTTGGCGGCTGTTCCGCACCGCGGTCGCGCTTCGCGGGGCGCTCTTGCGTTTTTGCTTCACGTGATCTACTATAAATCTAGTGACTTAATTATTATCTATTCTAGTGAATTATTAATATTAATTCCTCAATAAAGTTTATTTATTATTAAATATGAATAAAAAATGTAAAAATAAAACACTTTTCATACAAATCAGATAACTTGTGCACGCTTAAACAAGCTATAAATGACTATGATTTTAAATGAGTTTGGGTCTAATAGATAATAATATCACTGCTCAAATACAAGTTTAAAGAACAAGTTAATTTTCATCCAATTAAGGTAAGGCCTGCAGGATATGAAAAAAACATGTTTTTTACATACCTTAAAACGCAAAAAGACGATAAAATAATTCTCGACCAATCACATACGAGGTCATAATAGAGATAAGGGTTACTCCGTCCAATCACAAGTAAGGAAACCATTTCCTTCTTACCTGCTTTACAGGATCTTACCGATCCAGCATGTTCAGTTTGAAATATCTTTATAAAAATAATATTAAAAATGATTCATTGGTTATACTGGAATTACCTTTTAACCTGGTATTAGGCTTAGCAGTACGTGGTATAAATAAGGCTTATCCTAAATTTCGGCCTAAATTTAGGCCTAACGTAGTTATTGGACCACATTTTACAGGAAATAAGGTCATTTGAAAATATATTTTGACCGGGAATTAGGCTTAAATCGCCCCGGGGGTACAAAAAGCCTTATCCTAAATTTAGGCCTAAGTAGTTTTATTTTCACACATCAGCATTTAATCAGAGAGAGGTTCAGTTTCGTATCTGTATAGGAGTGCGGGTGTGTTTGTGTTTTTCTCGTGATGGAGTTGTAATGTACATCGATAGATAATAATGAATAATCAGATAAAAATAATCCGAATTAATTTAAAAAAAACTTTGAAATATTCTTTAAGTTAACATTGAGCGAATAAATAAATGTAAGTGAATAATTGTATATTTTTCAAATAATAAACCTAGAATGATTTTAATAAAATACATGTTTATGTTAGCAAGAGAAGAACTTATTTGTTATTTTTATCTATTACATGCTTAAAGATGATGTTAAAGCAGTAAGTTCAATAGAACAAAACGTTGCACATAGCTTGGTGTAGAGGATTGCTAGGGTCTTCTAGGGTCTGATCTTACTGATTTATTGCTTTAAGGTTAATTTCCTAATGTTACTGTTTTTAATAAAATTTCATAAATTTTAGTAAAAATTATTTTAAACTTGATAGTTATAAACAAAAAATAATTTAACAGTTAATAATAAATCTTTGTTCAAGTAATGATTGATTTATTATAGAAGTTTTAAGAAACTTGAAAAATAAAAAAATTTAGCTTATAAATTCAATGAGTAATATAAATGTACTGTTTAATTAAACCATAAAATGGTTTTTAATAAATTATGTTACTACAAAAGAATTATTTGATATGTTTAAACAGGGCGGTGTGTGTGTGTGTGTGTGTGTGTGTGTGTGTGTGTTGTGCTGGTGCGTAATGTTGTAAGTGTGGTGTGTGTGTGTTAAATAATATAACAATAGGCATGAAGTAAATAACACTCAAGTAATAATAATAAAAATTAAAAATAAAAATAATATAAAATATAATAATAATAAAATAAAAGATCACTCCTCCCAGCAAAAAAAATAAAATGAAAATAAAAATAATGAAAAATAAATAAAATATCAATACAGAATAAAAGTATTTAAAACATAATAGTGTTAAGTTGCTAAATGAGTTAACGCAGTAAAGCATATGAGTTAGAGCAGTAAAGCAATAAAGCATATGAGTTAAACAGTAAAACATAGGAGTTAAAGCAGTAAAACACGAGTTAAAGCAGTAAAGCAGTAAAAAAAAGCATACTAATCCTTTGTTGCTAGGTAACAACTCTATTGATTTTACTGATTTACTGCTTAGAGGTATGTAAAGTTATAAATATATGAGTTAAAGCAGTAAAGACATATAGTTTAAAGCAAGTAAAACTATGAAGTTAAGCACGTAAAGCAGTAAAACAAAAAGCATACTTGAAGGCCCTTTGTTGCTCTTTAATCGGATGGTTTGATTTGATGATTTACTGCTTTAAGGTATGTAATGTTAAGTAATATATAGGAGGTAAAGCAGTAAAACATATGAGTTAAAGACGTAAAACATAAAACATATAAGCAGTAAAACATGAGTTAACAGCAGTAAAGCAGTAAAACAAAGCGCTACTAAATCCTTTGTTGCTAGGTAACACCTCTATTGATATTACTGGATTTTACTGCTAAGGTAATTAGATGTAGTAATTTTTTAGTAAGATTCGTAAGCAGATTGTATAAAATAAACATGATTATAAATCAGGCACTTTGGCTTGAAAGCTTGAACATAAATTTAAAAATTTATAAATTAAAAAGTATTAAAACTTAAGTTTATACAAGATACATAAGGTTAATAAATATATGTGTTTAAATAAAGATAAATAGGTCTGTAATGAGTTATAGTTTTAGGTTTTCGCGAAATGGTTTTTAATAAAAATGTTTTAAGTATGAGAAATAAAATGAATGACTCATAGTAATTCTTTGAATATTCCCGCAGGAAAATTGCGGCTGCGGGCGCACGCGGCGGGTGGGTACGCGGGGATATTTGCTGCCTGCGGGCGCACGCGGCGGCGCTTTCGCGGCGGGTCGGTGACGCGACGGTTTGCGCATGCCGGTGCCGGGGGCGCCGGGTCTTGGGCGCGGGCGCATGCTGCGCTGGTGTTCAATTATGACCTATGGGAAGGCATCAAGTAGTTAGCTCTGTTCTTATGTTGTACGGTAGAAAAGGTTAGAACAGGTTTAGAAGATGCATTCAATGCTGCGGATAATTAATCAAAGTTGAGGCACTCATGCTGAGGCATCAAAATATCGAGTGTGTGTGACGTGTAAGTGTAAGTGTATCTCTGTGTGTGTGTAAGTGTAAGTGTATTTGGGCTAGTGTAAGTGTCTATGGCTAGTGTAAGAGTGCTTATAAGGTGTCAAATAGTGTGTATGTATGAATGTAAGTGTATACATGGGTGGTGTGAGTGTAGGTGTATAATTCGGGCTAGTGTAAGTGTCGTATTTGGAGAGTGTAAGTGTTATAAGTGTCATAGTGTGTAATAGAGGTCAAAGTGAATGTGCGGGGTTTTCATAATGTATGTGTGTATACGTGACATAGTGTGTATAAGTGCCATAGTGTAAGTGTCTATGTGTGTGTATAGGTGTAGGGGCGAGTGCAGAGGTGTCTAAGGGTGGGGTGTATGTGCGTATAATACCCTAGCGGTTCGTGGCGTGTGGCTGTGTGTGTTTGTGTGTGTGTGTGTGTGGTGTGTAGTGTGTGTGTGTGCCTGTGGTGTAAGTAGATATATATAATATATTATATATATATCTATATATTGATATCTAATATATATATATGATATATTTAATATATATATATAATATATAATATATATATAGGCTATAGGTGTAGAAAAAGACTAACTCATAGTAGGAAGCATCCTAACAACTTGTAATATACACAATCGATTCCTCATACCTTATGACCTACGGGGTAGACACCCATATTAGGGTTATTCTAGGCTCAAGGGAGGCTAGAAAAAGGCTTGAAAAGTGGCACTCAGTTGGGCACATGTGGCAGCTCAGTAGGCTAGAAAAAGATAACTCATTTGGCACTCATTGGCACTCACTTGGCAACCTCATTTGGCACTCGCACTCTGGCACTCCACCTGGCACTCATGCTAATACTTCATAGAATCATCTAATAGAACACTGCTCTAGACCATGCCTTACGGTGATTTGGGATATCCATCAAAGTTGAGCCATCAATAAATCTGGGTCATGCAATGCTGAGTCAATCAATATAGGTCCAACAATAGTTGAGCCATATAAAGTTTGAACCATCAAAGTTGAAGCCATCAACAAAGGTGAGGCATCAAAGCTGTAGGGGCAGGTGTAGGCTAGGTGTATGGTGTAGGCCTAGGTGAAGGGCTTGGTGAGGCTAGGTGTATGTGTAGGCTAGGTTGAGGCCTGGGTGGAGGCTAGCGTGTATGGTGGTAGGCTAGGTGAATGGCTTAGGTGTAGGCTGGGTTAGGGTTAGGTTGTAGGTGTTAGCTAGGTGTAAGGTGTAACCAGGTGAAGGCTGGGTGGAGGCTAGGTGTAGGTGTACGCTAGGTGAAGGCTGGGTGGAGGCTAGGTGTAGGCTGGGTGGAGGCTAGGTGTAGGCTAGGTGTAGGCCTAGGTGTAGGTGTAGACCTAGTGTAGGGCTGGGTGTAAGGCTATGTGGAGGCTGGGTGTAGGCTAGGTGTAGGCTGAGGTGGTGTGTGGTGTGGTGTGTGCCGCGTTGTAGGTGTATGTGTGATGAAATAAGTTTAGGACATGATCCAGCCAGGTCAGTACCTACATACCTCATGTTAGCACAGATACCACCAAAGGCAAGGTGACAGGTATGTGGCTGGAGCTCAAGATAATCCCCACTAATACCTCCAATGAACCTTAAGAACGGTCAATTTCAGACCTTGATACGGTATCAAGACCGAAATACAAGGTCAAAAACCGAAATACTCAAGGTCAAAACATCAAAAAAGGGGGCCAATAATTGGACCCATGGTAAGAAAATAAGTGATCGAAAAAATTAGGGTGGACACGTAACAACGGTGTGCTGGCGCAATCCTGTTTGGGCGCAACATCCTTATTCGAAGGGTTGCAAAAATTAAGGCTTTCTCAAAAATTAAGGGTTGCCAAAAAGATTAGGTTGCCAAAAAAATTAAAAGGGTTGCCAAAATTGCACAGTGGAAATACAAAAGGGTTGG